>MJUU01034158.1:61995-72030 GCA_002080025.1 Modiolus philippinarum
GTGGTGTGTAATTTGTTTCGAAATATGTATTGAAATACCAAATTCGTTCTGTTGGCTTAAGGTTGTATTCTCCTAAGGTTTCAGTCTCGTTCAAATCTCGTTTATTAATAATTCTTAAAATTTGCCTTATGAGTGACATGTTTTATATATTGACCCTCCCAAATTGTGTCAAAAAATTATGGAAAATTCTAATTTTTGACCAAGTTTGACCATTGATCTCTGTCAGAATTTAGCCGTTTTTGGGGTAGGGGTAATAAAAATAAATTTTCAATAAAAGTACTCATCCTATTCGTATGATTTCTTTTCTAATTTCTTCAAGATATAATTGTCCAAGTATTTAAACAAAAAATGGAGAGTTTTGACAGTGTAGTTGATGGGAATTTTGAAAAATCTAGATTTTTACAGATTTTACTAAGTCTTGAATTTGACCATAAAAAGCAACAATATCTTACAAAACTTTCTTATATCATCACGGACCTATGGTGATATTTCCCCAGACTCATGAGATCTACAATCTGAAAACTTTGAGAGAAAACTTGACGGTAGAAATCGTTGTTTTAGCCAAAAACGGCCCTACAATTGGCAAAATTGATAAAACTTGCACAAAATCGTCAAAATTTGGGGTTTTCAAATGACTATAGCACAAAAATATGCACACGGACATATGGTTTTCTTTTCAAAAATGATTTTTTCAGGGTCTTAGCATTATAAAAATATAGGTCTCGGGAAAAACTTGATGCAGGAAAATTTTGACCCCTCAGGAGAATACATCCTTAATATTGTATTTCAACATCCATATTAATAACTTTAAAGATCGCCCCTAATGGTAAAAATCAAAATAAATGTGGATTTGTTGGGGACATTTTACAGTGACAATTTTACTGTTTATTTTTGTTTTTAATTAAAGAATTCAGCTAACTTTACTTTTTCGCTATTTTGACCACAAACTACCTCCATTACATTTAAAAACAAGTATGTGTGTTACTTTTATTTTGCAATATTAATAGATTAATAATTGATTTTATTTTTTTATACAGTGAAGTATTGTCATTTGCAGACTTTGATATTTACATTTTAAACAACTGTTATCTTTGTAGTGTAAAAATGGTATATGAAAATTATTATATGATAATTTCAAATACATTAAGGCTCAAAAATAAATGTATAAATTAGTATATATAAGTAGACGAATCTGTCGAATATTTTTCTGTCATTTTTTTTGAGCTAGCATTCATTTTTGAGGGGCTTTGGTCACATGCAATTAAAAGGCATAGGGCTTTATAATAGATTAAAACAACTTTATTAAGATCCTTGCAAATGCAAAAAGTCAAAACATTTGAAGATAGATTTTCGAAATTTGGAATTTGAGAAAAATTGCGGAAGCACACAAAAAGAAAAAAGTATAATGTATATGATGTCATAAAATCCAAATAATAGTTAGTCCTTTCTGTTAAGAAGTACTTGGTCGTGTTTTCTTTTTTACTATCGAAGGCAATCTATGTAAATCAAATCAAAATCTCTCTATTCAGCAATCAAGGTCCTACAAGGGGTAATTACATAAAAACATACATAATAAGTTAACACACACACAGAGATTAAGATATATGGTCTAGAAGATTGTACAACGATATCTTAAATATATAAATGTTGTTAAAAATGAAGTGACAGAATTTTCAGTCAACAAATGACTTTCTTTTGATGATTACATATCTTAGCAATAAGTAGAAGATGCCCGAGAAGATGTACATACACTGTCAATTTTTTTCTTTCACAACATTTATATATTTTATAAATATCGCTGCATAATCTTCTAGACTTATATAAATTATTTTGTTTGTGCGGCATTGCCATATATATCGACGATCCGATATCCATTAGTTTTCTAGTTTGTAGTTTTCTCAGACTCATATATATACTCTTGGTCATAAATATGGAATATTCGTATTTTCTGAGCCAAAATTTGAAGTTTGGAGGCATTATGCACAAAAGTGTGTGGATGAAACTATAATATTTTATTTAAAACATTGTTTTCTAAATGAGAAGTACGAAAGTCTCTGATTCTACAAATCTCTCAGACCACTCCTTCAGCCCGTTCTGAACCTACTTTTTGGTGAAAATGGGACATTTTCTAATCAAATTTTGGGTGTAGAAATATTAAAAAAAAAAAAAATGGAATTTTCGAAGCCAATTGTGTACAAAAATGATTTAAGTGATAATTTCAGCGATTTTTAACATCTGAGGCATTCTCAAATAAAATATTCCATATTTATGACCAAGAGTATATATGCATTAGACACAACAGTATCGTCACAATTACGGCATATAAGAATTAGTAGGACATCCGTTGCTAAAGGATTGGGTATGTATTCAGTGTTACTTGATTGCAAATATGTATGCAAATTCGTAATTTGTTTTGTTGGCATAATAGTGTATTTCAGCCGCCGCATTAATAAGTCTAATTCTCACCTTATGGTAAAAATAAAAAAGAAAATGGAAATGGTGGGGAAATTCTTCAGTGACAATTTTACAAATTTTCTTGAATCAAAGAATTCAGCTAACTTGACTTTTTTGGCCATTTTGGCCACATCATTACTCCATTAAATTTAAAAACATGAATGTATCATCGGTTACGTTTTGTACAACGTAAGATCTTTTAACTATAATTTTACTATTATTAAATGTATTGTCATTTAATTACTAATTTATTTAAAATTGCATGCTTTGTTATCCAGCTTTTTAAAGAACTGTTAATGTGTGGTGTCAAATTGTACCATAATATGCTTATTATATAAATATGAATACATTTTTGATATTTATAAAAGACACGAAAATATCTAAGTATCAATTAATATAAATTGATAGAGGAATATATCAAACAAACATTTTTGTCATCTAGTGAAGCAGTCATTTATTTTTTAGGGCAGTAACCTTCAAATCAAGTAAAAAAGTTGTATTAGGAAGCGTCTTTGCAAAAAGGCTGAATATTTGCAGATATATTTTCGAAATTTGAGTTTCTGGAATATTTGCAGAATTACATAGAAAAAAGAAATATAATTTATTTGATTTCATAAATCAAAATAATGCCTAGTCCTTTCTAGTCATTTATTTACGTTCCTTTCAGAAAATTTCGACGAGAGAGATTGGAGTTATCCCGCCTTGTACGTCTTTTTTTTTTTTTGGTATACATAACAATGAACTTATCTTCCATTATGAATATTGAAAAACTATTTGTTTCTGTGTAAATTAAATATTTAAACATATACCTAAATCAAGCGTTTTAAGTCAAATCTGTCAAGGGTTTATGGGAAGGACATGGACATTAAATACTTGAATTAGTATAGATATGTACAATAGAAAACACCAAAGTTACCTTATATTTTGTTTTTGCAGATGGAAATTTCAACAACTTATATCTCTTCAGTGCATATCAAATCAAAACATTTCGAAACCCTAAAACACCAATTGCTAGCTTACTACATGTTCTAAAATCCATGTTTTGGTACAGCATCAATTTAGCTACAACATTCCAAAAGAGGCGTTGTTCTGGGTAAGTAATGGACAACCTTCCGAAATATAAATTCATACTCCCATGAAGGACACCGAAATATACCTCATACTCACATAACTTGTAGGACAAACTAATATGCATATGAAAAAGAAAGGAAATGGGGTAAAAGTCAAGGAGACAACATCCCATATCCAGGTTAAACGACCCAAAACAAAGCATCTAGGGGTCACCGTACGGTTTTCACCACAGTGAGGAACCTCACACCATATAGCAAGCCCTAAATGGCNTGTCAAGCTCTTAACTGTGTCCACATTCACTTTTTAATTACACTTGTTCAAATTTCAGTGGTCGACATGCTGCGGTCGTATCATGCTGCGCTCGGCGTAGCCTTTTATTTAATTGTGTTTCTAGTTGCAAACAAATATTTGAAGTTATCCCATGTCCTGAATAAAGATAAATTAATGTGATGTAAATGTACATAAGTTTTGTAGAACTTTGTCTCATGTGCGTTTACTCCAAAGATGGGTCAAGGAGTGCTCCCAGCTAAACTGCCGACTAGCTCAAGAAGCCTAGTCTGTTGGTAAAACACTCACACTACGAAAGAAAAACCAAACTTTTAACTTCCCGAAGGTTTTGGTAAAGAATCAACATGAATTACAGTGGACATCGGCAGTATCAGTGAAAGGTCAGTACCTGTAAAATCTTCAGGTCATTAGATCCCACCAGAGCCAATTTATTGAATCATGCATAGAATATCCTGCCAATATCCCTTATTGCGTAAAGAATGTAAATTACGTCCAATTTTTTTTCTGGATTTATTATCAGTTTTGGACATTATTAACAATTCCGTAAAAACAAGGGCGAGAAATGTCCTAAGTAATAACCTGTTTAAGAGTGACACCATATTAAGATATCACATGTTCATATCTTCTCTAAAACTTCTTAAAAGTGTTTAGCAATTTATGAAATCTGTAGACGTTTTGTAAAAGTTTGGATGTGATGGTAAGGTTGCGCTCATTAAAGTCGTCAAGAGTAGAATCGTACTAGTTGAGATATATACACCCCGTATGATAGAGCTAGAGGAATATCGCCGTCAAGAAAAGGGAAATTAGTAATAGTGAAATCAAAATCATCCCTCTTATAAAAATTAGTAATAGTGAAATAAAAATCATCCTTTTTATAAAAATTAGTAATAGTGATATATTTACAATAGAATTATATGGGAAATAGCCCTATACCACAATTCAAGGGCATATTTTTTCCATAAGCAGACATACAATTTTTTCCTATATCGGTACGATGTAGAACTTCAATTTAAAAACATAAAAAGATATGTCACGGACCTTTTGAAAAACATGACGAATTTGTTAGTGTTTCAAGAAAGGGAAGATAATTCAATTAAAGTAATTTGGGATCCCAAAATGAAAAAAATCTATATTTTGGGGGAAAAATTATAATAGATGTGTTTTGATAAAATACTTTAGACAAATACAAAAAAGATCTGGGATCGACTTCCTTATTATTTTTAAACAAAGATCTATATTCCATGGTGTGTCAGCATAGAATTATCTCCCTTTGACAAAACTTTTTGAATTTTTGGTAAATATGTAATATTAATCGAACAAACTTGTTACTTACTGTTCATTCTTATTTAAATTATTGTATTAAAGACATATAAAATCATTTAGATTTCGAAAACTAAGGAGTATCTCCCTCACGCAAAGCTCTGTCCTTAGCTGAATTTGGCTTTACATTTAGATCATATTGGTTATTTGTTCTCTATCAGTTTTTAAACATCTTTGGGTTCTTGGTCTTCCAAACGTTTAGATTTTATCTGCACTGAAGAGACATAAGTTGTCGAAATGTGCATATGCAGAAAGTAAATTCACAGTGACTTCGGTATTTAGTTAGTTATTAGACAACATTCTCATTGAATTATTGTAATTTTGCTTAGATGCGTAAGAAAAGATGCTCAGTTTTAGACACCCAACTACCTTAATAAATAAGGAAGCATAAAGCTGTCATATTTACGCAGATTTGCTTCACCCAGAGTATGTTTTGAAAATCTCACCTTTAAAACTGTTTAGGCTCTCATTTGTATTTGATGTTTTAAAACAATTCAATAGGATCCTCTAATATCTTATATCTATTTTATCAGAATTTAATAAATATTGTATATATGCATCAGGCTTTTACACACACTGTACCAGAGACAAATGTTAAAATAGTGTACATGTTTTATAATCATATAAATAAAAAAACCTAGTTACTGTAAATTTAGCTTCTGCAAATTCTGTACGTTTAGTTTATTGATAGTTTGAAGAATTTAGAAAAGACAGTACATTAAGTTATGTTTTTTGTTATCCAAGTGACTCTAACTTTACAAGACTTTGGTTTTTTATGAACTAGATTTGCATTAATCTTTGAAATAAGTAATATGATAATATAATATGAAGTGTAGTGTCATAATTGTATTTTTTGCAATGTTGGTTTTATATGTACATAATTAAAACAGTTTTTTTAATAATATCTAATATGATCTTGCGACATTCGAATTTAATGCTGACCTAATATATATTTAAGGCTAACTGTGGATAATATTTTAAAAACAACTTGTACCAATGTTCCTAGTCAAATGTATACAACCTGCCAGATATACAACAGCATTATCAAAGTAACATAGGAGTTGTTCCCCTTTTGTATAACAAAGTTGGATTAAACAATTCAATAACTTTGTTCTGTGTATCTCGTCATCATAAATTATTTCCCATTTTTGGCCATTTTAATCATTTTAATGCATGATAAGTATTCGACTGATATTATATTTCTTCCCTTCGGTTTTATCCGAAGTTCATCTTCTGATCTTTAATACAATTGAAATAGTTTAATTCGACCATGCTTGCCTAGATGGCAGATACATGCTGCTTCTGTAAGTCTCCGTCACATTTACACAATCAATAAAACCTTTATCAGTTACAAACGTTTCCACTGCCATATTTACCGAAGGCACAATCTTTCTTCGCTTAAGAACAGACACGCCACTGAAGTATTAAACAAAGTGGTGCCGGGGGTTGCCAGTCAGTTATGACTAGGAAAGAAACAATATTTAAACAATTTTGAATTAAAAAAGAAAAGCAGGTACGACTTTTTAAGAAGCCCGACATAAAGTCGGCGGTGCATAGACTGTGGACAACAAATGTAGCGATTTTGTAGTGCAAAAGTAGAGAAAGTACCCGTGTTCCTTACACAAACTTAAAACTACTGAAAAAAACAATCTCTTGGACGAATGACAAAGATACCATAGCAAAAAATCCGAACATAGTAAGATTAATACAAAATTAACCAAGTTGCATTATAAACAGTAAGACAGTAAATTTTGTTATGCTGTACATGTGTTTCAAGGAGAAACCTCTCATCAGCAGCATTAGAATCAAACAATATGAAAAGTCATGGCTTTAACAACAACCCGAAAGAAATACTCATTACCAAAAATAATTCCACCATATATTTATCTGTAGTCCATGGTTCACCTAACCGATCGTGTCCTCAAAAAATATATTCTATATTGCTTACATTAATTGTCCTTGTGAGTTTACATGTATTGGTTCTTTTTTTCGGTTATCTTTTAAGTTTAATTTCCTTACATACAATGTTAGGCATTTCATGTTTGAATTTTTATTTTGTAATGTTTTTATGATTGTAATTTTCCTTATACCATACAGATATATCTCAAAGTCATGTCTTTACAATGTTAAGTTAAGCGTGTTATAACTACTATACCGATTTTGGCTTTATGGCGATGCAGTTTGCGATAATTTATATTCAAATTCCTTTTCTTTCGTTGCAAAGACAGATCTCAAGGTCATGCATTTTAATAAATATATAATTTTACGTGGTCGAACCATTAAATTATACCATTTTAACGTTTTAAAAAAATATGTTATACTGGCTTTTTCAAATTTAGGTTGTCTTCACATTTTGTGTCTTTTTAATCAAGGTGCTTTCTTTATATGGTATCATTGTATGTTGACAAAATTTTACTACTTTTGTAAAGTGTATATCCTTAATGTTGAATTAGTAAAAATGTATGTAATAGCATTTCTCCCTTTTATTTAGAACATTACTGTTTTTAGTTAATGTTGTCATAAATAAAATAATAATTGAAGTAATATTGAAAAATGTCTGCATTAATGTAATAAATCAAACAAAATGTCAATCATAATACATTTTCTAATAAAAATAAAGGAAGAAAACCCCAATATGTATTTTTACTGAAACTTAGCAGTGGAACAAATGCTGAGGTAACATACACGTATGTAAACAATGCCTGTAGTTTGTCCAGTACCATAGACCGCTCAGCTATCTGGACTTTATAAAATATAGCCTGCGATAACCGGATGATGCATTCTCGTTACGTAGCAAAACTCTTAGCAGTTTAGCTGTGATGACGTATTTATTTTAGCAGAGGATTCAGACAAAGAATCCAAAGTAAGCATTTTGTTTATTTTACATTACAAACAAAGGATAAAAGAAAACACCTAATATAATGACAGAAAACTACAATCACATGCCACTGTTGACAAGCGAAATGCATTAGAAAAACGCAAATGAAGACAAGAGACAAACATAAATAACGATAGGAACTCGGGATAGCCGGACTTGTACAGGAACTAGCAAAGTCCAGCGGTAGGGTTAAACCGGTTTATGGATACAGAAACCTCTTCTCTGTCCCGTTTCCATATAGTATAATACACATAAAAATAAAACCCAGAACAGGTAAACTACTAACTATATGAACACAATTTTGAAAAAGAAAATCATATCACAAAACGTGTAGAACTAGCTAAAGGAACCTAATCTGCTGGTAAAACACTGTCGTACTACGGACGAAAAATCGAACTCAAAACTTCCCGAAGGATATTATAAAAAGTCGTCATGCATTTCAGAAGATATCAGTAATATCAGTGAGAGGCCGATACATATGCAAAATCTTCAGGTCACTGGACTCCAAAGCCATGCAGTTTAACGGATTTGTGTAGAATATCCATGCAATATCCACTATCTCGTAAAGAATGTAAGATACGTCACAGTTTTTTCGTGTTTTTTTTTATCAGTATCTGACATTTTTTAACAAAATTTCGAAAAATCGAGGATGAGAAATGCCGTTTGTAATAAGTTGCGAGTAACGGCATATTTAGGTATCATATGTTCATATCCTTTGTAAACTTCTTAAAAGTATTTAATAATTTATAAAATCTGTAACCTTGTTAGAAAAGTTTGGATGCGAGAGAGAAAAGTTGCACTCATTAAAATCGTCAAAAGTAGAACAAACGCCAGTGAATCGTACAAGTTGAGATATATATACTCCGTAGGATGGAGCTAGGGGTATATCGCCGTCAGGAAAGCGGAAATAAGTAATTTTCTTACTAAACGGAATTTTTACACAAGAGAACCAAGCAAGAATAGGCGATTTTGGAGAGTGGATGGCACAAGAACTTCTTCTTGCTTTATACTCCTTATGCAATGATCTATTATCATAAAGCGTGCCGGTTCTTTGTATTTATGATGTATTGAACTGTCATCTCTTGTAAAATTTCTCTTTTATAGATTTGTCTTTGTGCTGTCAACCGAATGTAGGAATCCTGATATTTGTCAGTTATATACATGTAGCTAGTTTTACAGTGCAAGGTTTTTTATTTTTTTATACGACCGCAAAAAATTTGAGGTCGTATAATGGTATGGTGCTGTCGTCGTTGTCGTCATCGTCGGCGCCGTCGTTGTCTGTAGACACTTTTGATTTTTTTTTTGTTAATAACTTAAGTTCAAGTTGATCAAGCCTTATGAAATTTTAACACAATGTTCCTTGGCACAAAAGGTTTTGGTCATTGTGGCCCCTCCCTTTTTTAAAAAAGGGGCCAAAAAGGGGAAATCGGGTATTTCACATATTTGGCTGTAGAATATTTATTGTTAATCAGATTTTGATGAGGTTTCTTTCAGTGTGCTCGCATGTACCGTTTATGAGATAAATGGGCCCAAAAGGGGGGAATCTCAAAAATCTTATTTTTTTTATTTCTTGTCGGATTTTGATGCAGTTTTTTTCCATGGATTCCTTATGAAAAGTAACTTTTATTAGATTTTTGATAATTTGTGTAATTTATCGTAACTCATACAGTTTCATAGATTTAAGGGATCAAAAGGGCTAATTTTTGTGTTCTCTAGTTTGTGTCCAACAATTACTATGTCTAGCTACTTAGTGTGTCCATCTAAATACTGTGTCAAGCTCTTAACTGTGTCCACATTCACTTTTTAATTACACTTGTTCAAATTTCAGTGGTCGACATGCTGCGGTCGTATCATGCTGCGCTCGGCGTAGCCCTTTATTTAATTGTGTTTCTAGTTGCAAACAAATATTTGAAGTTATCCCATGCCCTGAATAAAGATAAATTAATGTGATGTAAATGTACATAAGTTTTGTAGAACTTTGTCTCATGTGCGTTTACTCCAAAGATGGGTCAAGGAGTGCTCCC
>MJUU01034159.1:31179-41864 GCA_002080025.1 Modiolus philippinarum
AAAAAAAATGTTGAATTTATGCATTGTTGAACTTAATCATTTTTCAGCATATTTTAACATTACAGTGCCTGGTTTGTGTAATCTGAAAGATTAACATTTCTGACTAAATACCTTTGGAAGTTTTTACTGTTGTTTGAACACATTGGTGATGTGAACCTCCCCTTTAGGCCAGTTTTGATTTAAAAAAAATGTCAAATTTATCTTTTATTGAACTTGTACTTTATTCTATCATATTATATCATCATGGTACTCAATTTTTGTCCAGAGACGTTGCAGAGTTTTGAACGCATTGACCATGGGCAGCTATTCTTGAATTTTTGCATTGCTTTCATATGTTTTCTTATAAAGATTCAAAGTATGTGTTTATTTGAATTTCACCTTTGCTAATGTGATATGGACTATTTTCATTTTATGCTTTGTTCAACTTTGTACATTTAGTTTTCTTTCTTTTTTCTTCTTTTTTTGTCTATTACAGTAATAGGGCATCTTCGCTAGCCAAGGGTTGCGATCAGCTTCTCTCCTCTTCACCCTTGGCGGATTGAGCCACAATTTGTGAAACATCAGTTTCAAATTATCTCCCTTTAAAGTAAGAGTTTCAGTATGATTTATTGTAATAATAAATGATTATTTATTGCATCTAATAATACAACAATTCACAATATATTTGACTTTAATGAAATAACCTTTCAAAAGTAAAGAAAGATAATTAAATCATGGAAATTTTGCAAAATAGAAAAATCACTAAACGCCATATTTTAAGTTTTATTGTTTTGATATATTGTAAGTTAATTAATTGGCTGTAGTGAAGGTTAACTGCTACCAATAAAAGACGTGGATTTGAGAATACAGAAATCCAGCTTGATCTGCCAAGGGTGAAGATGAGAGGAGCGGATCGTAACCCTTGGCTATCGAAGATGGTAATAGGGTTGAGCTTAATATAATCTCAATTATAACTTGCATTTGAAGAATTTTTGGTAATAAGGTAAATGAATACTTGTTTGAATTGGTAAACCTATACATGATATTCTGTTAGATTGAAAAAAAAAAACAAAACACTTTATAAGTTGAACATGAGTGACAGTGACGCAGGTCCAGACATGTAATTGGTCTTGTTTTGGTAATGAGTACATCTTTTGTGACAACTTTTGGATTATGGCTTTCCATATTATTTGATATTAATGCTGCTGATGAGAGGTAACTCCTTGAAACACGTGTACAGCATAACGAAATTTACAGTTAATACAAAAATGTATGCAACATCGGTATTTTTTGTATTTTCAACAAGTTTGGCTACAATTATTCATGCAGTTTCACTGGAGAAGATCGTTGTGTTAGCTATTTGAATAGAGTTCAGCGTTAGTCATTTCCGTTCGCTGATACCTAAGATGAGGTGAAGACTTGAAAGACATGTTTTAAAGGCTAACTAAGGACTAAATCACCGGGTTTTGTTCCTTTTGGCCAGGTTGCTAACGAAGAAATGCTTGTTTATTTTTGTAAGGTCCAGTGTTAAACAAACTTGCTGCCATATTGATGAGGTGTAGACTTGTTGGACACATTTTGAAAAGTGACAATTCGAAGATTATGGTGACCAAGTTTGGTTCCAATTGGTTTTGTGGCTTCAGAAAAGACACATGAATTATTTCCGATAGAGTTCAATGTTTGACATCAGTCTGTGCCTTTACTGCTTTAGCAACTAGCCCTACACCTGAGACTAGTAAAATCAGTCTCGGGCTAGTAAGAATTTGAAGTCACTAGCCCGATGGGCTAGTTAAAACTGCACCTTATTAACAAAGAATCTCCTATAAGGGCTAGTGAAATTGAGTTCGGGCTAGTACAACACAGGACCTTACTAGCCCCCTTGGGTTAGTGAATGAAAAAGTTTTTGGCACAGACTGTGACATTTGTTGTAAAAAAGTCTGTTGTAATTGACTCTGTAGTATCATGAGAGAAGATCTTTGTATACTTTTTCTTATAAAGTCCAATGTTAAACTAAGTTTCCTGCTGGAGCTTTCTTGTTTGAACTATATATATACGGACTTTATTCACGCATTTTTAAAAAGAAACCAGCCAATGACTACTGCCACAAGTTTGGTTCCAGTCCACTGTGTAGCCCGATTAACAATTTTATTCTGATAGAAGTGCCGTAGTTTTGTTTCAAAGTCATTTTAGGCCACCACATGGATACGGTCTCATATCCTCCGAAAAACCAAATTGCAGTGCCGGGATATTTCACCTCAGCAGAGAATAAGTATAAGGTATTTACTTACATTCAAAATTAGTAACTATATTTCTTTTCAACAATGTCAACTAATCTATTTCCTGAATTACTCGAAGTTCACTCTGTGCCACAATATGATTTCCTTGTATTACCATATCTTCGCAGTAACAGATAAAGGCTTTCATTTTAGCTATTTTTATATTCTCAAGCTGTAGATTTTTTGGAACATAATACTCAATGCCCTAATGACCTATAGTGTAACTTTCTTAATGTTTACAAATGATTTTCTGATTTTTTTTCTATGTAAAAAGTCATAAGAAAATCTACAAAGTTTTTGATTCCTCCTAGATTTTTCTGGTCTTCAATATTTATTTTTGTTCACTCGGCTGACAATATTTTTTTTAAAAATTTTTTATTTGTTTTGAAATACTCAAATAGTCAGGATTTTACAACAATCCAATAATCACCACCTGACCAGGGTATTGGAGTTTTTACATTCATGACTATTAAAGTTATGTATAATAATTGTATCATTAATTTAATAATATATAAATTTGACTAAATGATCCTTTTCACTCCATACATACCAAATAATCAACACTAATATTCCCTCTCGTCTTCCTACAACTACACTCTTTTCAAATAAAGTAACAACAATCATACTCACTCTCTATTTCATACTCACAGAAAATAAATAATATCTGCTCCTATATTAAAGTGTATTATAATGACTATCGATAGTAAATTAAAATAAAATATAATTACAAGGAGCCCAAAATGTTTGGATTTTTATACGACCGCAAAAATTTTTGCGGTCGTATAATGTTATGGTGCTGTCGTCGTCGTGGTTGTCGGCGTCGGCGTCGTCGTCGTCGTTGTCGTCTGTAGACACTTTTGTTTTTGGTCAATAACTTTAGTTTCAGTTGACCAATCCTTATGAAATTTTAACACAATGTTCCTTGGCATAAAAGGAAGGCTTGGCTTAGTTTTGGTCATTGTGGCCCCTCCCGTTTTTAAAAAAGGGGCCAAAAAGGGTTAAATTTGATGTTTTCGTATATTTGACTGTAGAATCTTTATTATTTATTGGATTTTGATGGGGTTTCTTTCAGTGTCCTCCTGAGGAAATTTCCAATCAGTAAAATGGCAACGGATTTCATGTGGCATGTACCGTTCACGAGATAAATGGGGCCCAAAAGGGGCAAATTTCAAAAATTTTAATTTTTTTATTATTAGTCCGATTTTGATGCAGTTTTTTGCATTTGATTCCTTATGAAAAATTAACATAGCACTGCACCAT
Organism: Modiolus philippinarum; assembly: GCA_002080025.1. NCBI lineage: Eukaryota > Metazoa > Mollusca > Bivalvia > Mytilida > Modiolidae > Modiolus > Modiolus philippinarum. Next base: position 34,695 of record MJUU01034159.1, read on the forward strand.
TAGATTTTTGATAACTTGTTTCTTTTCCAAGCTATGAGGGGCCCAATGGGGCAAAATTGCAAACATGCAGAATACCTTAAATTTTATATTTTTCATCCGATTTCAATGGGATTTTTTTCTTTAGATTCCTCACATTGTACGCTTTCAGTAGTATGTCAACAGATTTGGTGTAGCTCTTACTGTTTCCGAGGTATTAGGGGTCAAAGGGGCCAATATTGCGATTTGTAGAAATATGTAAAATCTTTAGTTTACATCAGATTTTGATGGGATTTTTTCTTTGGATTCCTCTCAATGCAAGCTTTCAGAAGTATGTAAACGGATTTGATGTAGCTCTTACTGTTTCTGAGCTATAAGGGGTCAAAGGGGTCAAAATTGCAATTATTAGAAATATGTGAAGTCTTAATTTTTCATTAGATTTTGATTGGATTTTCATCTTTAGATTGTTCTCATTGTAAGCTTTCAGTGATATGGCAATACATTTTGTGTTTCTCTTTGGTTTCCAAGCTATAAGGGGTCAAAGGGGCCAAATTATGATATTTCAAAATATGTGAAATCTTTATTTTTCATTGGATTTCAACCTGAGTTTTTTCTTTGGATTTCTCTTGATGGTAGTCAACAAAATTTCTTAGCTCTTACAATATCCTAGTAATAAGGGATTAAAAGGGCTAATTTTTATTTTCATTAGTTTGTGTCCAGTTAATTAATGTGTCAAGGTCCTTATTGTGTCCAGCAAATTACTGTGTCCACATTAATTTTAGTTTACACTTGTTCAAATTTCAGTGGTCGACATGCTGCGGTCGTATCATGCTGCGCTCGGCGTAGCCCTTTATTTCTAATATATTCGTTTTTTCACCATTATATATATCTAAGCTTTTATAATATGAAATGATCTGTTTCAAACCATTTATATTTGGAATAGATTCATCAAGTTTACATTTGTAGATATAGTTTTTTGCAATAACAAGAAGCAAATTTAATAATGCCGAATATTTCACATAACCAAGCAGAAATTTTTTCTTCTCCATATTAATATCTGGAAATGCCCTTTGTAGTCTGGAGAAAAATTCTATTAATAAAGACTGTGTATGGCAACATTCATAAAAAACATGTTCAATAGTCTCATCATAAAGTTTACAAAAAGAACATAGTTTGGAAGTTTTCAATTTAATCTTATATAAAAACAAATTTGTTGGCAAAATTCTATGACAATATTTTTGGCTAACAGTTGGACCACCACTTCAGTCAAATATCAAATAAAAAAATCTTAACTACTAAGATTAAGCAGTTATTGGCCAACCCTAAACTGACATTATAGATGTACGTTAACAATAAAGGATTATGAATATGGCAGATACTAGTACAGTGGAACTCCTGAAAACCGGCCCCTCTAAAAACCGGATTCCTCTATAAACCGAACGATATGTTTTGGTCCGGAATTTTTACCTATATAAATAAGTAAAAAATTCCTCTGAAAACCGGCCCCCCTGAATTCCGAATTCCGGCCATATAGATCGGTCCCAAACGTATATTTTCTTCTTTAATTGAACTCTGAAAACCGGACGACTTTTTCCGCGGACGATGAAATCGACCAAGTTTCTTAAATTTGTCAGAAATCTCTTGCCATCTTGATTGATAAATAACTGTATTTGAACAAATTACCGACAATATTGATTGGAATTTACAATAACGCAGGGAAATATACTGAAACAGTTTAGTCACAGCCTAAACTGACCTTACATATCATATATAACATGCCCGGTATTAGAGTTCAGAATTTGAAGACCAGATTTCGAAACCTCCGAAAACCGGAACCTCGTAAAACCAGCCGGTATTCGGAGGTTCCACTGTATATATTTTGTAATTGAAATGCATTATGATCTAATCATCGAATATATACGTTCATTGGTTAATATTTGAATAGTTACTTATTCCATAAACTTTTTTTGTATTTACCATTCTCTGAAAGGCAAATCGTAATGGAATAATGCTTTAAAATATGGTCTCTAGTCAGGACGTAAATATGCCGTATAACAGTATTATGTGGGGTATGTTGATGCAATTACAGTCTAGGGTAAAACTTAAAATTATCTTGATATCGAGTACAATATCGTTATCAAGTTTATGAGAACATACCTTGGAAACATATTAATTGTATGTATTACTTTGAAACAAACGAAAGAAATAATAATTGACGACCTTCCTACTCTATAGTAACAGTGAACAAGCCAGAGTATTGGGCCTATGACAGTCTGTTCGTAATTTTTTGTACAATGTGTTTTTACAGATCGCCCTGTCGTTATCAGTCCTTGACCAATATCACACGCTCGCCCCCTCTTTGTTTCGAAAACCGGAAAGATATGCAAAAGGCCATTTCACTTTTTGAACAGTAAAGCACAAACTCATCAACTGTCTTTTATTTTGTAACCAACTCATTAACGGACAAAAAATTTGTAATAACCATTTTAAACCCTTTAAAATGAACAAAGAATACCTGAGTGCATACAGTTAAGCTATTCTACATTAGATCTTATGTCTAGTACAAAAATAAACTTTTTTTCCGAACAAATATCTTTTTCTGATTGATGTTTGTAGAATTTGTTGTCAAAATTGTACTAGGGTACATCATCGCCTTTTAGTTTTCTGACAATGTTAGCGTAATGATAGTCGCACTGGTAGGCAAACGCATTTTATGAGATAACAATTATTTGTAGACTTAAAAGAGAATTTATCAAAAAATTTCAAGACATAAATTGAAATTTACTCTCAACTGACCCGTAGCCTACTCCAATCAACCGACCATTCGCCGATGTAACCACATATTAAACAAAATTCAACGGACATTTCACCCGATTAGCCGAATGACTAGTGTGTTATAACTTCCGCTGATTTCAGTTTGCAACAAAACTGTATCGTGGACATATAAAATTATCATACTGACAATTTAAACTTTTTACAATACATATTTCATTCTGTTATAGCTGTTTTCTGTAAAACAGTAATGTTGAAATGTTGAAATCCAACTTTAAGTACTCTAGGAAAAATGGGGAAATAATCCAAATTAAAATATTGTAACACTGAACCGTGAAATATCAATCACAATTACATTTACAAATAACAATAAATAAAACTAAATACATTTCTTTAAACTCACCAATTTATGAATTAATGGAGTTGAGTAAATACAATAAACATCAACAGCTACTAGATAACATCACTGTAGCAACTTCACACTGACCATTACATAAATGAGACATCAGTCTTCCCTGGGCGGTACTGGATGTCCAAATCGAATGCTGAGAGGGCAGCTATCCACCTGTGTCCGGTAGCATCCAGCTTTGCTGAGGACAGAACATACCTTAGTGGATTGTTGTCAGTCAGTACTGTAAACTTTGCTCCATACAAGTAGTCGCTGAACTTGTCACACAGCCCAACGCAAGGTTAAAAACTCTAGCTTGTGTACCGGGTAGTTCCTTTCAGACCACAGCTGGCATAGGCATTCACACGCTTCTGTCCGTTCTGTATCTGATAAAGTACAGCACCCAATCCGGTTTGGAATGCATCTGATTGTAATTCAAACTGCTTCTGATAGTTTGGGAATCCCAAAATAGGTGGATTCGACAAGTGGCTTTTAAGTTCTGGGAATGCATCTTCTTGTTCTTTGTCTCATTTGAAAGATCTAACTTCCAATTTCTTTTTCTTTCCTTTCACTTTCTTGGTAGAAGTAGATGGCAATAAGATCTGTCGGTGGTCAGGCCTTCTTGGAAAAGTCACAGATGAACTTCCTATAATACCCCAAGAAACCAAGGAACTTCCTCAGAGTTTGTAGATCTTGGCCAGTTCATCACTTTTTCCACTTTCTCTGGGTCTGGCTCAATACCATCAGCAGAAACAGTTCTTCATCATCCAATACATCAGTAGGAAGCTTGACTAGTTGTAAAACATCCGCTATGGTTGAAGTCTCTTTAGATGATAGTTCTATGTCAACTGGTTGCAGTTCGCATACAATGGCTCTTGGAGATACTGTCACAGTCCTGGTGGTAACATTCTATACATTGATCTGGATGGTAGGTTACTACAGATGGGACGATGTCTAAATCATCAGGCAATGCCGACTTTCCTGTGGAATGGAGTAATGCACAGACTGATGGGTACTGTAGTTGCTTGTCCAAAATTTGGTTGGTCATCTACCATTGAAGATGAGGGTCGCTTGCATGGATCTTACATGGGTCATGCATCTCGATTCTTCCACTGTAAACCGCCTTTTATGTCAAATGAAGAATGATAGTCTTTCACCGATTAACCATGTGTTTACAATGTTAGTTTTCATCTCTTTTTGAACGTACAACACAGTAGCTTTAGGATTTTTTTACCGAGTTAAATGTATACATACCTGGCAGTAAAATTAATTTTATAGGGCTGGATTATCAGTCTCTTCAGCAACACACATAAACAGAGTACAGTATGGCAAGGGACTATGTTTTTTCTGTTGTAATAAAAAACTATGAAATGCAAGAGGAGTTGTATTAGTATTGCTTTGTTTGGTATCTTGGCTGAAGTGCATTATATTATCCTTACTGATGCACAATAAGTAAAAAAATTGCACTCCACAAATGCTGATATAGGGACAAATTAATTATTAATTCTTAATATATTTAGTTTTAAAGATGATAAGCCCTGGACCTAAACTTAGAGTAATAATAATGAATGAAAATTTATAAATTAACACAAATAACTTATTCAGTTGTCATGATTATCCAATTTGCACTTTTCAAACATACCGGTATATTGACATCATGATCCACACATTTATTAGGTACATGTACATTAGAACATGTTGTGTTAAATGCAAAGTAAACAAATTAAGCCAAACTATGAAACAGGGAGTGAACAGACCCACTTGGTGGACAAATGGACCCATTATCATTTCCATGTTTTAGCTCTAAAACGCTTCAGTCTATGAAATTTTGGCCTTGTGCAATTTCAGATGTAAGTTTTGAAGGTTTTGGGGTAAATTTATGGACCCTTGATATAGTAATCTTAGACAAAAACTGACTGTCATGTTTGTAAATAAAATGTGCAACTGTAAATTTATTTTAATGATTTGAATGGATTCAATGAAGGTCGCAGATGTGTCATGGATTGGGTTTACTTAAAAAGGGGGTATGCTAGACAACGGTCACTTCTTCTCAACAGAAACTCAATTTCAGGTTCAAAAATTCGTTTTGGAATCAACAATTATTCAAACCACAAAATAAAATAATCAACAATTTAAGTATTATAAAACATCAGTACTGCATTTATAATTTAAAATTTAGTCAAATTGCATAATTCAATAAATATAGTAAGACACAGAAATGAATTATGAAGGGTCTCCTTTGATATGCTTTCGTGTAAGACGCTATTAAATCTCACACCGCTAAAATTAGGAACTGTTAGTGTCTCAAAAGGGTATGATATATATTTGCATTGAATCTGAATTAACTTGGTGTGAGTATACGTATACCACTTGTTTCTGGAGAATGAGAAACATCAGTCAGTTATCTCCCTGTACTAAGTTAGTTATATATGGGTACAATGGAGATAATTGTCTCACCTGCGACAAAAGTCGCTGAAAGCGAGACATGGGTATTACTCTCTGGTGGCGGAGGCGGCGGCGTCGTAAACTTTCATAAAACCTTAATAACTTTTAATGTATATTACTTATATGCAACATCTTTTGTCCACAGGTAGCTGATGGTGTAAGCTTTCCAGCATCGCATGTTTCAGATGACCTTGACCTTGTCTCAATGGTTCAATGACTTCATAAAAATTCATAAAAATTGCGACATAGTTTCACATTCAAGTTGATTTCTCTGGATATGTAATGCATAGATCCATTATATTAAGTTTATTGATGTATCTTAGTAGGTGCATGCCAGTCTGCCACTTGTCATTTGATCTCGACCTCATTTGCACGGTTCAGTGACTTTGTAAATTTTGCAACATAGTTTTACATTCAAGTCAATTTCTGAGACACTGTAATGTATAGCCATACTATATTTTATCTATTGTTACATCTAGGAGGGTGCGTGCCAGTCTGACACCTGTCATGTAGCCTTGACCTCAATTTCATGGTTCATTGACTTTGAAAATTTCTTTGCTTTAACACTTATTTCTCTGTAGCTATGATACTTAAAGTCATCATATTTAGTCTATTGCTACATCTAGATGGATGCATGCCAGTCTGACACCTGTCATTTAGCCTTGACCTCAATTTCATGGTTCATTGACTTTGATCATTTCTCTTTAACTAGAACACTTGCAGTTGTCATATTTGGTCTACTGTTACATCAAGGTATGCACATGCCAGTCTGACATCTGTCATCTAGCCTTGACCTCAATTTCACGGTTCATTGACTCTGAACATTTCTTTACTTTAACACTTATTTCTCTGTAGCTATGATTCCTACTATTACCTAGAGTCATCATATTTGGTCAGTTGCTACATCAAGGTAGGCACATGCCAGTCTGACACCTGTCATGTAGCCTTGACATCAATTTCATGGTTCATTGACTCTGAACATTTCTTTACTTCAACACTTATTTTTCTGTCTATTTGATACCTAGAGTCATCGTATGTGGTCTGTTGCTACATCTAGGTTGGTGAATGCCAGTCTGGCACATGGGGCGCATTTCAGCTGCGCGAATTGGGGGATTAAAATACCTTTCAACTGCGCGAGCAAAGTACCTTACAACTGCGCGAGTGTTTAACCTGTAATCTTCAAGCAATTTAAGTGAAAAAAATTACCCAAATGTTTTTATACGACCGCAAAAATTTTTGCGGTCGTATAATGGTATGGTGCTGTCGTCGTCGTTGTCGTCGTTGTCGTTGTCGTCGTCTGTAGACACTTTTGTTTTTGGCCAATAACTTAAGTTCCAGATGATCAATCCTTGTGAAATTTTTCCACAATGTTCCTTGGCACAAAAGGAATGCTTGGGTAACTTTTGGTCATCGTGGCCCCACCCGTTTAAAAAAAAGGGGCCAAAAGGGGTTAAATTAGGTGTTTTCACATATTTGACTGTAGAATCTTTACTATTTGTTGGATTTTGATGGGGTTTCTTTCAGTAAACTCCTTAGAAAATTTCCAATCTGAAGTATGCCAACGGATTTCACGTGGCATGTACCGTTCA
>MJUU01034159.1:42210-70476 GCA_002080025.1 Modiolus philippinarum
AAGGGGGCCAAAATCATAAATTTACAGATAACCTAAAATTTTTATTTTTCATCGGATTTTGATGGGATTTTTTTCTTTGGATTCCACTTGATGTAAGCTTTCAGTAGTATGTCAAGGGATTTTGCTTAGCTCTTACTGTTTCCGTGCTATAAGGGTTCACAGGGGCCAAAACTGCAAATTTGCAGATTACCTAAAATTTTTATTTTTCATCGCATTTTGATGGTCTTTTTTCTTTGGATTCCTCTTGATATAAGCTTTCAGCAGTATGTCAATGGATTGGGCGTAGCTCTTACCGTTTCTGCGCTATAAAGGGTCAAAGAGGAATCATAAGGAGTCATAAGGGCTAATTTTTATTTTCCCTAGTTTGTGTCCAGCTAATTTCTGGGTCAATCTCCTTATTGCGTCCTTCTAATTATTGTGTCAAGCTCTTTCGTTTGTCCATACTCGCTTTAAATTACACTTTTTGAGATTTCAGTGGACGACATGCTTCGGTCGTATCATGCTGCGCTCGGCGTAGCCCTTTATTTTAAATAGCTTTTGTTTTTATTTTGTTTTCGTATCACAAACTGATAGAGGAAAAAAGGTTTTGCTTTATGATAACATTAAATATAGAGTAGACAATATCCTTAAATCTGGAGATATTGTATAGAGATTCACGTTTAAAACTTCGGATACAGAAACGCATTGGACAGGGGACACGAAAGATATTGATGTTCATTTATTTCAGATATTCTTAGAATAAATTTCGGTGACGGAACAGGTTACCTGCAATATCAGATAAGTAACAAAATTAAAGGTTAATTACAGTTAAAACAAATCGCGCAGATGAAATGTGTTTTCTCATGCAATTGAAAGATTATTTTCGTGCAATTGAAAAGCCAATTTGCGCAAATGAAATGCACCGGGCACATGTCAGGTAGCCCTGACCTCAATTTAATGGTTCATTGACTTTATTCATTTCTCTTTAACTAGAACACTTACAGGCATCATATATGGTGTACTGTTACATCTATGTGTGCACATGCCAGTCTGGCACCTGTCAATGTCATGTAGCCATGACTTATTATTTTGGTAAAGATATGCATATACAGGCGAGACATTTCTGTGTCTACACTTGTTTTAATTTAAATATCAAAAGAAGGTATTGATATGGTAATTAAAATTATCTCCATTTTGAACCATACTAAACTAACTTGTTTCAGGGAGATAACCAACTGATGTTTCTCATTGTCAAGAAAGTTTTTAAACAATAAAATATTGTTGTCTTATAAGCAGGGTGATGACAGTATCAAAGGCATTACTAGGGATAGCTGGACTTACTGCTGGAGCTGCTATCTTAATAAACCTACCTACAACGTTATTTATGGCTAGTGAGAGGAATACATTGCAGTATTTACAAACTGCAAACCTACAAACAATTGACTCTGCCAAAAAAAACTTTTCTGTAAGTAGAGTTTAACCATATGTACATGTAATTATTAGGTATCAAACAGTTGGCTCAACGCTATTGTATTTTCTTTCTCCCATCCTCAAGTATTTCTATGGAGTTTTATGGTGTTTTACCGAAATTCACCCTATAACATATAATTAAATTATCAGTAAGTCAAATACCTGTAGAAACCTCTAATTAAGGAGTGACTAAGAAAATAATATGAATGCTGCATCCTTTTAGCAGGTGGTTTTCTATGTATGGTTTTGTTTTGCAATTTATACAAGCTCTGTCATGTTTATATCTTACAAGACGGGTTTTGATAAGTTGGGTAATACAGTGTGAAAAAAAATTGTACAAAGAAATATTGTAGGATGATCGATTGATTTAATTTTATTAAAGATCACATGATATTCAGATTTACTATACCGTCTCCTGTTGACCACATAATCACACAAAAGCTCCAAAGTGAATGCATATGGAACGCTTCGCAATGGATTTTAAAGAATTCTAAATGGCAAATCAATTATGTGAGAGTTTGATATATATTTCTTGCTGTGTTTTTGACATGAGAAAGTTGCAATAAAAATGGCAAACCATTGTAGGATTTCCTGGATAAGTAATGGTTCCAGAGCTAAAACCAAGTTGTCTAATAGGTTTTCTTATCAAATCCTGAGTTTCTGAGGGGAAAACCAGGTTTTGTCTTGCAGTGTAAGGAAACAATGTTTTTCTGAGGGTAGAAATCCAATTTTCAAGAAGAGTTTGGTATATGACAGTACATCCAAAGCTAATCCTCCAATGATGAGTTTACATACCTATATTTTTCAGGCTTCAGAATTATGGAAAGATAATGGTGCTGTAATTATGGCTGTCAGGAGACCAGGATGATCATTGTGTAGAGAGGTATGTTATTTTTGGGAAAATGTTCAATCTCAAATCTTAGAAAAATGTGATGTTTCTTTCAGACAAAAGTTTAAAAGATCTTTTTACTGGTCTTCAATTAACATATCATTGTATACCAATGTCTGATTTTTTATCCATCTCTTCTTTAGTTACATTTGTACTATTTACTTGCGACTTGACAACCACTTAAAACTTTGTAGAGCTATTGGGTTTATCTTAATTTTTAGCTCACCTGGCCAAAGGCCATGTGAACTTTTGCCATCACTCGCCGTCCGTCGTCCATCCGTCCATTAACTTTTATTCAAAGATCTTCTTCTCTTGAAACTAATGGGCCAATACTTACCAAACTTGGCCTGAATCATCACCAGGGTATGCACTTTCAAGTTTGTGATTTTTATGTCCGTAGACCAAACAACATGGCCGCTGTTACAAAAAATAGAACATAGGGGTAAATTGCTGTTTTTTGCAAATTACTTGAAAACCGTTACAGATATAAAAAATCTGACAGAAGTAAAAATAATCAGCATGATGAGATCTACCCGCTGTGCAATTTTGAAGAAAATCTGAAACCCACCTCGAAGTTATAGCCCTTTTTCCGTGAAATTTTCAAAATTTTTGCATTTTTTTATTTCAAAAAGTGTAACAGATAGAGGTCAAGGGTTAATTGCAAAAATGTTCAGCATATCAGGATCTACCCACCCTGAAATTTTGAAGAAAATCAATAAACCCTTGTAGGAGTTATTGCCCTTTTTTCACAGAATTTTCAAATTTTTCGTATTTTTCGTCTTTTATTTCTAAACTATAGAAGATGAAGGTTAAGCGTAAAATGATGGTTTGCCATGCCGTGGCGACTTCAAAACTGGTGTTGAAAATTGTTCATGGACTGCCATTTTCAAAATGGCTGCCAAAAAAAGACAGGAAAATTAAACATTGTCCGATTTCAATGAAATTTGGTTTCCAAATAGATATTGATATTGTGACTTCAAAACATGTGTTGAAAATTGTTTGTTGACCGCCATTTTAAAATGGCCACCACAAAAGGTGGGAAAATTCAACATTGTCTGATTTCAATGAAGTTTGGTTTCCAAATAGGTATTGATGTTGCAACTTTAAAACCGATGTTAAGAATTATTTGTTGACTGGCATTTTCAAAATGGCCACCAAAAAGGCGGGAAATTTCAACATTGTCCTATTTCAATGAAATTTTTTTTTTTTCAAATAGATATTGATGTTGCGACTTCAAAACCGATGTTGAAAATTGTTGGATGACTACCATTTACAAAATGATGTCTGGATTTCAAAACTGATGTCGAAAATGGTCCTTAGCAAGAACATTTTTTGTCAAAAAAGCCCAACAAAAAAATTTAGTAAAACATGATCAGACTTAAAATACTGTTCAAGATATTGGTGGTGTTCGAGGTACTAAAGTTTGAGATTGAAGATCAACTGTATAACTTACAATGTTACCACAATTGTGGCAACTGAAAGCCAGGTGAGCAATACAGGCTCCTGAGAGCCTCTAGTTTCTAATGACTGACATATTATGATAAACAGATGCACGATTGTCTGTCCAGTCATTTCATATGTCACTTTCCAACTTGACAAGCCTTAGGCCAATTCTCTCCAAACTTTGTAGAGGTAATGGATATTGATGGCTTGACAATTTGTATATTTTTGGATTAGTGTCTATCCAAAGGATAGAATTCTATCCTTTGTTACGACCCAGGTTGACCAACCTCACGCAATCAAACATTAGTGATCATACCCATGCTAAAAGAATCCTTTTCAGGAAACCTCGTACACATCTTTCTGATCTCATAAAAAACTCTGACAGTCAATAGACTATTTTCATTGAACATTAATTTGATTGCCCGAACTTTTCAACACTTAAATGGTGCCCGAAATTAATTACCGAATGAATATCCCATTCATAAAATTTTGTGTGTAGATGTATGAATATGGAAGACCGATGTCTTTGCGTAAACGTACTTCCCTGAACCGTCAATGAAACGATGTAGCTGTTTTGAAATAAATCATAAAAGAACAACGCATTGGAAATAAAAAAATCAAATTCATTAGCCGTCGAGAACAACGGTCCATTATTTACAATCTACGGAAGACGTAATGTTTGTTTACGATGAATGGAAAAGTACGGCTGTTCCACGTTGGCTGTTCCATTATACTTGTTGCGATTGTCATTTAGTGTCTTCTCCGAGGTCCGCGTTCGGTATACATGTAATGGCCGACCCAAACTGAAGAAGTCGTACATCGGTAAATACAAAGTATTACCTGGAAACAGTTGTCAAGGTGTATATTCCGAAACAGACGATATTTTGCAACGATCGGGGTTGGAATTGACTAAATTCGAAATAGGATCAGACAGGGGTGTTGATCTGTTGATTGCCGTTCATCCAACAATGTTCAGTCCGGGGTGCCGTTGATCGATCAGAGTTTGGTCAAACACAACTTGAGATAATGTCATATGAGTATTTACAATGCATAACAGTCATTTTTCAATTGCATGAGAATGTATATCATAGCGCGAATTGAGATGCATTGTTGCACAAAGGACTTGGCACAGATCATCGTTTTCATGTCTTCGTGTGTTTCTTGGACGAATTATTATCTCCATAAAGAGCAGGGTATTGCTGCTCATGTCTTGTCAGCTTTTGCGTCTTGTCAGCATTCACACATCTGTCATTCAGGTCTCTTCTTTAGAATTAAATTTCAAACTGTACTTGATCAAGATGGTGCTGTCATTGTTTAGTCTATGTTGAGTGTACAGCAGGGAACCCATAATATGTTGTCAGAAAAATGGCCTCGTGATATATTTACACAAGGTCTAATACTACATTAAACCATTATTACCTGGTGTAAACTCGCACTGCCTGGAATACTAAAACACCACTAGGCAGTGCGTCTGTATTCCTTGGAAGTTCACAATCAACTGTGCAGAATTTGGGGTGTTCTGGGGTTTACTTGTTTACAACTCGTGCATGGGCTTATTTCCAGTTTAGTCTCAGTGTAAACATCCGTGTCATGCAACAATGCACCTCTGCGACATTGTAATAGGTTTCTGGTATAAAATCAAAATTCTTTGAATATTTGTCTCTAATGGTTTGATTGCCATTGATTGGATGGTGTGGCCACCAGTAAATACTTGCTGACTGTCAGAAAGGCATGTTAATTTTTTATGCCCCCGCGACGAAAAGTCGGAGGAGGGGGGGCATATTGTTTTACCCTTGTCCGTCAGTCCGTTCATTCGTCCGTCCATCCGTACGAATGAAAAACACAACTATTCATGTTTTTTTTTAGAAAGTTTGCAAACAAATTCCAACTACTTTAAAGGAATCTAACTTACAATAAGTAGATGTGCACACACATATCTTTTGGAATATTCAAAATGGCAGCTGTTGCCATGGAAACTGAAAAAAGGCGGGAAAATTCAAAGTGCTTCAAATTTGATGAAACTTTACAAGAAGGATGCCTAGCACCCATAGAAATGATTTTGGGTCTCAGAATTTTCAAAAAAACTGGAAAAAGGCGGGAAAATTCAAAGTGCCTCAGAATGGATGAAACTTCACAGAAAGATTACCTAGCACCCATAGAATTCATTTTCCGGCTCAGAACTTCCCTTTTATGTATTTTGGAAAAAGGAGAGGCATATCATTGTGTCCATACTTGTACTGTGTCAACACACGCTTAAATTTGCACATCCCTATTGATTCAGGGTTCAATGAGCAGGGGCATGATTGGTTGCCATTCGGCGACAGCTCTAGTTTGATGAGCATTCCTTTCTTGGTTTTGATATCATCATTATAATTAGATCCATAGTAAAAAATGAGTAATTATGCACGACACAGACAGGCAATTATTCATATCATACATGGACACTATTGGACAGTGTACATGAAATATCATTAGATTAGATACTGATCATTGCCATCATAGACACTAATCCACCAGTCCCTTTGGGACTTTGATTTCATGAAATTTTGTTTTTTCTTGCAAGAGTTAATGGACTTTAACCATCAGTTATATTATAGGGCAATTTTGTACATGTTGCACTCTAACTTGACAACCTTCTGGTCAATTCACACTGATCTTTGTAGAGCTATTGGGTATGATGACCTCATGATCTGTATAATTTGTAGCTAAATTATGGGTTTTTTTTTTTTGCAAGAGTTACTATAGGACTTGATCAATTTTACTGCAATATTTCAAATGTCTACATGTAAGTGATTAACCCTTTGATCAGTTCACTTCAAACTTGGCTGATTAATTCAATCAAGAACTATCAAGCTTAAGTATCCAGTTATAATCGCATCCTAGATTGAGAACTTATTGCCTAAAACACTAAAAATTTTGAAGGTTTGGTAACCGATTGTCAACATGCTGCAGACGTAGCAGAACTATCATGCTGCGTTCAGTGTAGCCATTTACCTTGCAATAGACATGGGACTTTGTCAATTTTAAGGCAAAGTGATTTCTTTACATAAATTTCAATCATTGGATTATTAACAAGTTATTGAAATTCAATAGGCGAGTTGTAGCCATCACAACAACAAACACAAATACAAACTGAAGTTTTATTTCTTCAACAACCAGGGATCTCAAGTGTTATCAAATACTTCAAATGATCAATCTAACAAATCTACTGAAACTTAATGAATGTTGACTGAATCAGTACCGTATACATTCTATGAAACGCCCCGGGGGCATTGCATTTTTTCCAGAGGGGGCATTTATTTCGTACCAAAAATCGATTTTGTCTTGTATCATTGTTGTGAGAAATAGACTATAGAACATCTGTTCTATAAATAGCGCTATTACTAGATGTATTTAACCTACATTATTGTAATTATTGTCTGATTATGACAGCCCGGGACACTGATACTTTGGCAATTTGATGTAAATAGTGTACATACATAGTTTTTAATAGATTCGTAGCTTTTCATGCCCCTCCACGAAGTGGAAGGGGCATATAGATTTACCCTTGTCCGTCCGTCCTTATGTACGTACGTACGTCCGTGCGTCCCGATGTTAAGTTTTGCGTTTAGGTCCATATTTTGGTAACCTCTTGTGATATTTTAATATTATGCACCTTGGTTAGTACCAGATTCACCAACAATTAGGGATCCATGACCTACATTTTACGCTTGAGTGACTTTTATTAAATTTTGCATTTAAGTCCATTTCTCAACAACTACACATCATACAATAATGATGTTTCATCAAATTAATTGCCTAAATGAGTACTACCAAAATCATCAAGAATTAAGTGGCTTTGACCTATATTTTACGCTTGAGTGACTTTTGTTAAATTTTGCGTTAAGGTCCATTTCTCAACAACTAAACATGATAACACTATGGTGTTGCATCAAATAAATCACCTTGATGGGTGCTATCCAAATCAAGGACAATTAGGTGTCTTTGACCTACATTTTACGCTTGAGTGACTTTCGGTAAATTTTGTGTTTTAAGTCCATTTCTTAACAACTACACAACATTACATTATTATGTTTCATGAAATGACTCATCTTATTGAAAACTACAAAATTCTTAGACAATTTCTTGACTTTGACTGACTTGAATGACTTCGTTAAATTTTTGCATTAGGCCAATTTAATAGCAACTTGGTGGCTAATCAAATAAATCACCATAGTGAGTACTGCATAATTCTTGGATAATTTTATAACCTGACCAATATTTTATGCTTCAGCGACTTTAGTTGGGTAATTTTTGTTTACGTCCATTACTTAACAAATATTTAATGAATAATCATCTGTAACAGTCATGACCGTACTTCTTGGTGATTCCATTCCAATTCAGTGACAGGGAACTAAATTCCATTGATGATTGGCTAAGGTTATCTATTGCGATAAATTTGTTGGCGGGGCATCCGTGTTTTATAAACACATTTTCTAGTTATAGTAGTTGTGTTGGTGTTAGGGATGTAAATTTCATGTAGGATTAAGTTTCCTGCCCAGATTTTGGTAAATCATTAAGCTGAAAGTGGGGGGGGGGGGGGGGGGGGGGGGCGTTTATTAAAGCAGGGTCGTTTAATAGAATGAATACGGTATTTGATAAAAGCAGTAATAAAACATCTGACAGGTATAGTTTTAGCTTCTTCTGCCAGTCCTACAAAATATCTCAAATTTATGAGATGGAGAATAATAGATTATTATTCAAAAGTTTCTATTCATAATAAACTAGAAACTAGTGTACATTGCTTTTTTTTTTAGCTCACCTGGCCTAAAAGGCCATGTGAGCTTTTGCCATCACTATGCGTCCGTCGTCCGTCCTTCTGTCTGTCTGTCAACAATTTCAAAAATCTTCTCCTCTGAAACCACTGGGCCAAATGTAACCAAACTTGGCCTGAATCATCACCAGAGTATGGCTTCTCAAAATTGTGTTCGATTAGGCGGAAGGTCAATCAACATGGCCGCCGTTGCTAAAAATAGAAAATAGGGGTAAATTGCAGTTTTTGGCTAATAACTCGAAAACCATCACAGATATCAAAAATCTGACATGGGGTAAAAGTGATCAGCAATTTTGAAGAAAATCCAAGAACCCGTCTTGGAGTTATTGCCGTTTCTCTAATTTCTAGCAAATTTAACCAACGCCTGACCGATGTGATAAAAATATTTCTCGTCACTAGTGAGAGAACAACTTGCGTGGAATTTCCCGCCAAATCTATTCGGAACATAATCCTCGGTGCTTTACATAATGTCATTAGAGAAACATTTTCTACAACTTAAACACATTAATTATGAAATTTCCCACATCTTGTTAAATAAATTTTCAAATGTATAAAAACTCAGCAAGCCTCGTTTTCAAACATTTGCAAAATTTATTTAACTCGATGTGAGAAATTTCATAATCAACTTAGTTCTCATTGTAGAAACTATATTTCTCCGTAAAATTTTCAAAATTTGTGCAAATTTTATTTTTTATTTCAAAAAAGTAACAGATAGAGGTCAAGTGTATATTACAAAAATGTTCAGCATATCAAGATCTACCAACCTTGAAATTTTGAAGAAAATCCAAAAGCCCTGGAATTTTCAAATTTTCATATTTTTCGTCTTTTATTTCCAAAACTATAGCAGGTGAAGGTTAAGTGTAAATTGATAAAATGTTTGCCATGCTGTCTGGATATAAAAACTGGTGTTTTAATTGTTTATTGACTGCCATTTTCAAAATGGCCGCCGAAAAAAAGGCGGGAAAATTCAACATCGTTCGATTTCAATGAAATTTGGTTTCCAAATAGATATTGATGTAGCGACTTTAAAACCGGTGTTGAAAAGTGGTTGTCGACCGCCATTTTCAAAATGGCCGCCAAAAAAGGTGGGAAAATTCAGCATTGTCCCATTTCAATGAAATTTGGTTTCCAAATAGGTATTGATGTCGCAACTTCAAAACTGATGTTAAAAATTATTCGTTGACCGCCATTTTCAAAATGGCCGCCAAAAAAGGCGGGAAAATTCAACATTGTGCGATTTCAATGAAATTTGGTATCCAAGTGGGAATTGATGTCACTACTTCAAAATTGATGTTGAAAATTGTTTGTTGACTGCCATTTTCAAATGGCTGCCAAAAAAGGCGGGAAAATTCAACATTGTCCTATTTCAATGAAATTTGGTTTCCAAATAGATATTGATGTTGCAACTTCAAAACCGGTGTTGAAAATTGTTCGTTGACAGCCATTCTCAAAATGGCCACCAAAAAAGGCGGGAATATTCAACATTGTCCGATTTCAATGAAATTTGGTTTCCAAATAGGTATTGATGTCACAACTTAAAAACTGATCTTGAAAAATTGTTCGCTGATGGCCATTTTCAAAATGGCCACCAAAAAAGTCGGGAAAATTAAACATTGTCTGATTTCAATGAAATTTGGTTTCCAAATAGAAATTGATGTTGCGACTTCAAAACCGATGTTGAAAATTGTTCATTGACCGCCATTTACAAAATGATGTCTTGACTTCAAAACTGGTGTTGAAGGTGGTCCTTAGCAAGAATGTTTTTTATCAAAAAAGCCCAACAAAGAAATATAAGAATACATTATCAGACTTTAGATACAGTTCAAGATGTGTGATTTTTGACGAGCTACCAAAGTTTGAGAGACTGAAGATCAACTGTATAACTTACAATGTTAGCTTGATTGTGGCAACTGAAAGCCAGGTGAGCGATACAGGCTCCTGGGAGCCTCTGGTTTGCTATGCTAGGTTGAGCTTTTGCCATCACTTGGCGTCTGTCGTCCGTCCGTCGTTAGCTCACTTTCAAAAATCTTCTCCTCTGAAACCACTGGGCCAAATGAAACCAAACTTCAAAGGAATCATCACCAGGGTATCTAGTTTCAAATTTGTTATTTTCAATGTCCTAGTTCAAACAATATGGCTGCCGTTACTAAAGATAGAACATGGGGTAAATTGCAGTTTTTGACAAATAACTCGAAAACCGTTACAGATACATGTATCAAAAATCTGACATGAGTAAAAATGGTCAGTATGACAATATATCTACCCACCCTGAAATTTTGAAGAAAATCTGATAGTCCATTTTAAAGTTATTGCCCTTTTTCCGTAAAATTTTGATGTTTTTTATTTTTTATTAAAACAACTATAACAGATAGAGCTTAAGTTTGAATTGTAAAAATGTTCAGCATGTCAAGATCTGCAGACATGGAAATTTTTCGTGATTTTATACTTTCTGTCCTATAAGTCAAAAACGCTTTGAGATAGAGGTCAAGTTTAAATTGCAAAAATGTTCAGCATGTCAAGTTCTCCAACCTCTTCCAAGATGGTCGCCAGTGGGGAAGATAGTTTAACATTTGACGCTATGGTGAAACATTTTCTAAGATCGCATACTGAAGAACTATTAGGCTGATTGGAAGCAACCTTGGTCACAATAGTCTTTAGTTGGCCTCTTTGAAAAATGTTTCTGTTGAGTCTGCATCACATCCAAGATGGCTGCCAGCAGGGAACTTAATTTAACATTGTATCATATAGTAAAACACATTCAAAATTTTTTCCTCTGAAACTATTAGGCCAATTTGTACAAAACTTGGACACAATAGTCCTTAGTTGGCCCTCTTTGAAAAATGTGTCTGGCAAGTCTGCATCCCATCCAAGATGGCCCCCAGCAGGGAACATAGTTTAACATTGGCACCTTTGGGAAAGTTTTCAAAGATTTTCTCCTGAAACAACAAAGCTAATTGGTTCCAAACTTGGTCACAATATTTCATGGATGGTCCCCTTTAGAAAAATTGTCCATCAAGTCTTCACCTCATTCTAGATGGGAACTTAGTTTAACATTTGCACCTTTGACCTTATGGGAAAACACATGCAAAGATCTTCTCCTCTGAAACTACTTGGCCAATTGAAACTTAGTCATAATTGTTCTTGGATGATGCCCTTGAAAGTTTTTTATTTTTATGTTCGTTCCTCAGTTGACCTCCTTCAAAAATGGTAACCATATCCAAAATGGTTGCCATCATGAATATAGTTCAACTTTGAAGCAAATACCATCAAGGTCTATAAACATACTGGAAAATGATGTCCTTTATTAACTCGTAAGCCGAAGGTGGAGAGTTGTTAAAACCATCCGAGAAAGTCATGTGAGGCTTCAGGCCTATTAATGTATTTGAAGAGCTACATGCTTCCGAAAAAAATATAGTGCGTAAATTTCTTTCAAAATCCTTTTTTTGTAAGTCGAAAATTGAGGGTGTTGCAGTACATAAATGTTCACAGTATTTGCGTCCCTGTCTCTTGGAATAAATTCAGTAATACTGTCGCATAAAACTTTGTCAAAGATGAAAATAACATTTGTTCACCCATGTCATGTGTATTTACAGCAATGGAATTGACATGTGTACAAAATCACACATTCCGATTATATTTTTCACGTATAGTATTACAGAATAACTTAATATATAAATTGTACCTTCTGTTCATGTTGGTCGAATCAGTTCTCAAATCGGAGAATGCATTTGTTTACCTCAATTGGCTATTTAGCACATGAGTTGGACTGGACACCCATATGAAAATCACACATTTTGAACATATTCACGTGATTATAGAATTGCCTGTGATTTTTAGCTACCTGGCCTAAAAGGCTATAGAGCTTTTGCCCTCACTATGTGTCTGTCGTCTGTCGTCCGTCGTCTGTCCATCTGTCAACAATTTCAAAAATCTTCTCTGAAACTACTGGGCCAAATGTAAGCAAACTTGGCCTGAATCATCATCAGAGTATGGCTTCTCAGAATTGTGTTCGATTAGGCGGTAGGTCAAACAACATGGCTGCTGTTGCTAAAAATAGAACATAGGGGTAAAATGCAGTTTTTGGCCAATAACTCGAAAACTGTTACAGATATCAAAATTCTGACAAGGATAAAATGATCAGCATGGTGAGATCTACCTACCGTTCAATTTTGTAGAAAATCTGAAAACCCATCTCAGAGTTATAGCCCATTTTCCGTAAATTTTCAAAATTTGTGCAAATTTTAGTTTTTATTTCAAAAAGTGTAACAGATAGAGGTCAAGTGTAAATTGCAGAAATGTTCAGCATATCAAGATCTACCCATCCTGAAATTTTGAAGAAAATCCAAAAACTTTGGTAGGAGTTATTGCCCTTTTTTCACAGAATTTTCAAAATTTTCATATTTTTTGCTTTTATTTCCAAAACTATAGAAGATCAAGGTTCAGTGTAAATTGATAAAATGTTTGCCATGCTGTGGCGACTTCAAAACTGGTGTTGAAAATTGTTCGTTTACCACCAATTTTAAAATGGCCGCCATAAAAAGGCAGGAAATTTCAACATTGTCCGATTTCAATGAAATTTGGCTTCCAAATAGATATTGATATTGCGACTTCAAAACCGATGTGAAAATTGTTCGTTGACCACCATTTTCAAAATGGCCACCAAAAAAGGTGGGAAAATTCAACAGTGTCCGATTTCAATGAAATTTGGTTTCCAAATAGGTATTGATGTTGCAACTTCAAAACTGATGTTAAAAATTATTTGTTCACCACCATTTTCAAAAAGTCCGCCAAAAAAGGCGGGAATATTCAACATTGTACGATTCCAATGAAATTTGGTTTCCAAATAGGCATTGATGTCGCAACTTCAAAACTGATCTTGAAAATTGTTCGCTGAAGGCCATTTTCAAAATGGCTGCCAAAAAAAGGCGGGAAAATTCAACATTGTCTGATTTCAATGAAATTTGGTTTCCAAATAGATATTGATATTGCGACTTCTAAACCGACGTTGAAAATTGTTTGTTGACCGCCATTTACAAAATGATGTCTGGATCGACTTCAAAACTGGTGTCGAAGAACATTTTTTGTCAAAAAAGCCCACCAAAGAAATATAGTAAACATTATCAGACTTTAAATACAGTTCAAGATGTGTTGTTCCAGCTACCAAAGTTTGAGAGACTGAAGATCAACTGTATAACTTACAATGTTAGCTTGATTGTGGCAACTGAAAACCAGGGGAGCGATACAGGCTCCATGGAGCCTCTGGTTTATTAACTTTTAATAAATTGTACTTTCTATTCCCCTTGATCAAATCAGTTCTCTAAGGCCAGTAAAGCATATTAATTCGTTATTTTCTATGCAGCATTTCATTGGTTAACTACGAAGTTTTGCCACATGTAGATTTTCAGGGCTTTCGAGTTTCAGCTCCATTGGAGCTATGATTATTCAGGTTAATTGGACTGTCTATATATATGTCAGCCAAGGCCCAGGTGAGCGATACAGGCTCTTGAGAGCCTCTTGTTTTTCTTGTCATTGAATTATAAAGGATGATAATCTTTAATCACTGATACTTGCTGACATCATCTGTTTTAGGCAATTTTTATGAAGTTGTCGGATTTTCTAAGTAAACCAATGCATAATTGTATTTTAGGAGGCCCTTGGGCTGAAGTTAACCAATATATAATTGTATTTTAGGAGGCCCTTGGGCTATCCTCTCTATTTCCTGAACTTGAGCCCTATCGAGTCCAGCTACATGCTGTAGTTCATGAGACTCTAGGAGTTGATGAATTCAGGCCTTTCTTCAAAGGAGATGTTTACTTGGATTTAGAGGTAACTTGTGAAATTAGAATTCTATAATTAAATAAAAAAAATTGCAGTAATAATCAATTCATTTTATTGTTTACCATCCTTGCGTTATTTTATTTTAGTCACATTTTTGTTAGCAACTACATGTTAAAAGTAAAAATCTGTTTGTCAATACAGCTATTGGGGAAAAAGTTTGTCATCACAGATTTTATTTGTTATATATCTGTTTGTCAATACAGCTATTGGGGAAAAAGTTTGTCTTCACAGATTTTTGGCTCCAATAAAGGGGAATGATGCATGTAAAATATTTGTTCTGAAGCTATATTGGCCTGATTGATATTTTAGACTATTTTATATGTTACTGTGTAGTGGAAAATTGAAATCTTAACATTGACATTTTTATACGACCGCAAAATTTTTGCGGTCGTATTATGGTATGGCACAGTCGTCGGCGTCTGTGGCCAGCATAACTTTGTTTCTAGTTGACGGATCATCTTCAAATTTCAGTATACGGTTTCTTGGCATAATGGCAATCCCGGGTTTTAATTTGGGGTTTGTGGCCCCACCCGTTTAAGAAAAAGGGGCCAAAAGGGGTTAAATTAGGTGTTTTCACATATTTGACTGTAGAATCTTTATTATCCNCCGAAACTTTAACCTTGGCTATAACTTTTGAACTATATAAGGTAGACTTTTGATACTTGGCAAGTGTATAGGTCTAGTCAAGAGGAACATAAATATGCAAAAAAAAATTAGGTCAAAGGTCAAGGTCCTAGGGGTCGAAAAGGGGTAAAATTGGGAATCTAGGGGCATATGTAGTGTTTCACAAACACATCTTGTTTTTCTTTGGATTCCTCTTGATGTAAGCTTTCAGTACTATGTCAACGGATTTGGTGTAGCTCTTACCGTTTCCGAGCTATGAGGGGCCGAAGGGGGCCCAAATCATAAATTTACAGATAACCTAAAATTTTTATTTTTCATAGGATTTCGATGGGATTTTTTTCTTTGGATTCCTCTTGATGTAAGCTTTCAGTAGAGTCATAAGGGCTAATTTTTATTTTCCCTAGTTTGTGTCCAGCTAATTACTGGGTCAATCTCCTTATTGCGTCCTTCTAATTATTGTGTCAAGCTCTTTCGTTTGTCCATACTCGCTTTAAATTACACTTTTTCAAATTTCAGTGGACGACATGCTGCGGTCGTATCATGCTGCGCTCGGCATAGCCCTTTATTGCCTTTTCTTGCCAGTAACTCTGTCACCATAGTTTTTGATTGTGAAACTAAGTTTTTGCTATAAAAAATTACAGGTTAATATGTAGAGGATTGGAAAAGTCCTATTGAATTCAATTGACTTTAAACTTATAAAGTCTTCACTTTGTGGGATTTGCTTTGTTCACTGTACAGTCGGGGGCATCACCAAAAACAGTTACAAACTCATTACCATTTTCAAAATTTTTCATTTTCAAAAAATAAATGGGAAATGGTTATTTATGATTTTCCTTTGATCTTTAAATCCTGATTGTGGCCACAATAAATTTTTTATGCTCCTGCATCGAAATGCCAGGGGGGCATATTGTTTTACCCTCTTCCGTCTAGTCTCTGATAGGCTGCTATTCCGGATAACTCCTCCCACAATATTGTTTTACTTTGCATAGTGATTAGGCATGGATTGAAGATGTGCATATTGTCATTGTTTAGATTTTGGCCAAAATTTGTGATTGTGAGGGGTAGTTGAACTAGCTATTTTATCTAATTGTGTGTTCTGGACCTGTTATTCCACAATATTAATGCAACATTTATGTTACTTTGCACAGTGATTAGGCATGGATAGAAGATATGCATATTGTCCTTTTAAATATTTTGGCCAAAATTTGTGATTGTTAGGGGTAGTTCAACTTGGCCATTTTGTCAAAATGTGCGTTCCTGAACTGTTATTCCGGACAACTCCTCCCACAATAATTAGGCTACCTTTATTTTACTTTGCATAGTGATTAGGCATGGATTGAAGATGTGCATGGCTTAGATTTTAGTAGTTGAACTTCGCCATTTTATCGAAATGTGTGTTCTGGACCTGTTATTCCGGATAACACCTTCCATGGTATTACATTTTAGAGTTATATCAAGTGCTTAGAAATTAGATGTCCATCTTTTACATCCAACTGCATCATATGTGTCTTACAGACACAAACAGAGTAGCTAAATTTATACAAAACTTGGATGATGCAGCAGGGGCATTTACTCTCTCTAGTCTCATTTGTGTTGTTATTTTTCTTTGATAAATTAACATTTCCTTCATAATTTGAAACCATAATATCTGATACGCACCATCAGGAACAAGATACACAAGTTGGTCAAAGTCAAGCCCCCAAGGGACTTTAAATGCCAATTTTAAAAATGTTCATTATATAATATAAGCAGTTCAGTGATAATTGAGATGTTTTACTTCTTCAATATCTTTTGAAATTCACATAAACCATGTGGTTTTGTTGTTCAAGTTTCTTGATTCAGAGCTTGTGGAAAATTTGACATGATGTAGAAGAAATAACCAATTTTAGTTATTTCTGTAATTTTCACAAAGGGAGATAATTCAAAAATGGAAAAATCTACCAGTAACCAATAAAGGTTATAAACTAGAAAACACGAGGGGACTTTATAAACCTAAGTGGATAATATAATCGGATAATGGTTTTTATGAAATAAAAACGATANGCTAGGCTATGGAATAGCCTTGGATAGAACATTGCGTGTTTGTTTGACAAGCGTGTGGTGGCTCATGATGTATTTGTATACTCAAATCAATACTTGAAGTAAGCCTTTCTCGGTACTTCTTTGTAATTTCTTCTGTTGGTCTGCACATGTGATAAAACAGTCACTGATTCGATCAAACCTCTAATTTTATGCCAGCAGCAACTCAAAGTAGTTTCTTGCTTTTGTTTTGTTTTTGTTTTTGTTCTTGCATTCTCCTAGGGTAGCTCTTTATTCTTCCGCAAAAAACACAATTCTATCTCTTTCCAGCTCGTGATTCGTTTTGGATATTTTATAGTTCGTGCGTGTTCATTTTCATTAAAAAAAATCGGGACTTGTAACAATTAGAATCGTAACGTCACCGCAAAAAAGTGAAAGTATCACAGAGCAAAATTTCACAGATTTTCATTGATTTTAAGAGCTTTCAGGTAAAAAAACTTTAGATAAGATGCATGAATTACCATAAATTCTCAAGTTTTCGGCAAACTACGAGCAGCAATTTTCTGTGTTTCGTGATTGGCCATTTTTATCGCACGTGTTTCGTTTTCGGCAATTTTTAAGCACGTTCTTTCGTGTTGGGGACCCCTCTTTACCACCCTCTTATAATACTTTTCACTTTCCACATGGAAACAGAAAAATTAAACCCGCCCCGTTTTATCAGGACGAAACTGGACGCCATTTTGATTTTCGAGAATCTGAAATTCCTATTGGTCAATAGTCTTCTGCACATGCGTTCTCCTCACTGCGCAAGTGTACTCCTCACTTCACCCCAAGAACTATCTATATAGCTAGGCTATTCCATAGCCTAGCTAATTCTTTAAAATCACTTCTTACATCAAATTGATATTAATTAGGCATGGTGGCATATGATTCATTAAACAAGGTACTTCTTTGTAAATTCTTCTATTGGTTTGCGCATGTGACAAAAGAGGTGAAGAATACCCTATATAGTCACTAAATCAAAAGAAATGAAGGTTATATTTCTCCAATAACTGAATACCATATGCCTTCTTCAAACTGGTGAAAAATCCTCAATAATATCATCATGATAATGAAATAAAGTCTATTGATGCAAATGTAAAACATGAGGGAACTTTATAAACATAAGTAGGTGATATAAATCGATTCAGTCACTTATTCGATTAAACACATTTTGCGACCTTTTAAAGCTGTGTTTTTTATAGTATTTGTATATTATTGATTATTGCACTATACCTTATCTTTATTTTTAACTTCTGGTTTTAAATTTATACATTAGCGTTCTTATTCTTTTTATCATATCTATATTTATAAATCTGGCTAAGCAATTTTAAATTTAAACATTACTGTTCTTATTCTTTTTATTATATCTATATTTATAAATATTGCAATACCAATCCCATCATCCCCTACAAACCTGTTCCCAGTACCACTTATGGTAAATGTTTATAATATGTTTCAACTTCCACAAGGAAGCAGAAAAATTAAACCCCGCCCCGTTTTATCAGGACGAAACTGGACGCCATTTTGATTTTCGATAATATGAAATTCCTATTGGTCAATAGTCTTCTGGGCATGCATTCTCCTCACTACGCAAGCGTACTCCTCACTTTCCCCCAAGAACTATCTATATAGCTTGGCTATTCCATAGCCTAGCTAAATATTCTAATATGAGAACAATGGAAACCATGACGACTAGCCATATGAAAATCTACTATAACATTATGATCGACATCACAACAGTCTCTACGCTGAAACAGACGACGTCATAATATGTTTTGTGCACAAAACATCAGAAAGTCTTATGTAATGGCTGTGTAAACTATAGGTCCGTCCAGATCATTAAATGTCATATTAGAATTGAAATAATTCATGTTCGCTGGTGGTTAGTAGTCGATTTACATGTGAGTGGCCATTATTTTTGTTTATTTTACCCCTCGCTCGGCTATGCTACGCTCTGGGTAAAATATTTTCGAAAATAATGGCCACCCATATATAAATCACCAACAAACCACCGGTGCCCATGAATTATTTCTTAAATTAACAATGAAGGGATATGGAGTAAATGCAAATGAGACAAAAGCTCTACAAATACATGGTAACACAGCAATGGAACAACGCTTTTTTTGTTGTTCTTCAACTGTTTTTGATGGTGCCCCTGACTATTGTAACAGATAATTTTCTAAATATGATGATTTATATATTACATATATACTTCATAATTGTATTAAAAAGTTGCTCATTTGTTAGTTTATAGCAGTCTTTGAAATAACTAAATACCAAACTCAAATCAACTAATATTGGCTGAATTCTTCAGAACTTATTTAATTTCACTAGATAAATATAATATATGCAAACTATAATATTTATTTTTCAGAAAAAATTTTATGGTCCTAAAGAAAGATGGAGTTCTTTGTTTTCATTGTTCAGATTGGGTGTTATTAAGAACATGTTTAGAGTTAAACAGAAAAACATTCCTGGTAATTTGAGAGGTGAAGGTCGTTTGCTTGGAGGTAAATATTTATTTACCAGGGCATATATGAGAAGGATTATCAGAATTTATATTTAGCACAATTTAGTATCAGTCTTAACTTTAATAATTTAAGGCCTAGTTATGTTTAAGATATTTCTTGTATTCATGTAAGGTGCACCAGCAAAGAAATGATGAAAATTCAAAAAATTGTAAATGGATCCATTCAGTCACTATTACGAAAAAAATATTCCTTTCTCGTCATGTTTTAATACGACAGCAAAAACTTTTCCATTGCATAATGGTATAAATTTGTCCATTCCTATATTTGCCATATAAGTCACCAAAATCCCTTTAAAGCCCTTTATATCCAAGGAAATAATGGTCATATTTTCAAGGATCATAAAATATATAGAACAGTCAAACAACGATGTCTGGAACACCCAAGGGACCGATGAAAACAGTTCAGGCTAGAGGGATGTTTGAGCTATGGAGGTAGAACTATATTTAAATTGAGAAAAGGGATCAAAAACAATGATTGTGTTTAAGTTACATCAGTTTGAGCCATTGAAAGTCAGCTGTATAACTACAAATGTATAGACTGTTATGAAGAGCTTGAATGAATAACTTGAATGATTGTAGAACTCAGTCTATTGGACTGACAACTCTTTACAACTGAAAGGATTTTGTTGTTGTTGATGTTTAATATTATTTCTTATCTATTAAGATAAACCACATGCCAGATTTTTATGCAGAACCAATGTATTTTATGCAAATCTTTTAATAAAACCCAGTATATTCCTATAAATCTGCTGAAAAATCCCTATATTTGCCCTATAAACTAACAAAAAAATCCTATACTTTTTGGACCGAAAATGGATTGACACCCTGAAATGTGCATTCTGTAGGATGCCAATGGATTTCATGTAGCATTTACTGCTCACGAGATAAATGGGCCCCATATTTCCTTTCCCTGCTATGAGGGGCTGAACAGGGCCAAAATTGCAAATTTGCAGATTACATAAAAAATTTGTTCTATCTAATTTGGATGGGATTTTTTTCTTTGGATTCCTCTTGATCTAAGCTTTCAGTAATTGATTTGGTGTATCGTAGCTCTTACCATTTTCAGGCTACAAGGGTCACGGGAGCAAAAATTAAAATTTTTCTTAATATGTCAAATCTTTATTTTTCATCAGATTTTGATGGAATTTTCCCTGTGAATTGCTCTAAATATAAGCTTTCGGTAATATGTCAACAGAATTTGCGTAGCTCTTGCAGTTTCCGATCGACAAAGGGTCAAAGGGGTCAAAATTGCAATTTTTCTAGATATGTCAAATCTTTATTTTTCATTGGATTTCAACAGGTTTTTTTATTTGAATTTCTCTTGATATAAGCTTTCAGTATTATGTCAACAGATTTTGCGAGCTCTTACTGTTCCGAGCTGTAAGGGGTCAAAGCGGCCAAAATTGCAATTTTTTCCAAATATGTGAAATCATTATTTTTCATTATATTTAGATTGGATTTTTTCTTTGGATTCCTCTTGTTATAAGCTTTCAGTAGTATGTCAAAAGATTTCGTGTAGCTCTTACAGTTTCTTAGCTATAAGGGGTTAAAGGACTGAAATTGCAATTTTCAAAAAATGTAAAAAAAATTTAATTTTTTTTATTAGATTTTAAAGGGGTTTGTTGCTTTGGATTCCTCTTATAATAAAGTATAAGTATGTAGGATATGTGGACCAGTTTGACAAACTTCTTACCATTTCCGATCTATATAAGGAATCATATGGGCTAATTTAATTATATGAATGATAATGTGTTGGTAAGGTGAGCTGCAAAGGTAGAATATATGATTCCGAATGCCAACAGTGATGAAAATCATCTTTTTAAACCTGTTAACATCGGAAAATCCAGCAAGGTAGTCGGCTGGATTTGAACCCCTGCTTTGTTGTCATCTATGGCAACACCGCCTGCACTATGTCCAGCGCCCTAGACCACTCGGCCACCTAGGCTATATAAAAAATATAGCTTTCGGTAACCGGGTCATTAATCCTCGTAGGAAATCTAGGGTTGTAACATAGTACACGATGAACAGGTGGGTAGGAAATAGATAGAAGAAGGATAAGGTTGCAACAGGTAAGATACATAAGGTATATAGATAATAGTGTTGCACACAGCTCTATATAATATGAATGATAATGTGCAATACTATTATCTATATACCTTATGTATCTTACCTGTTGCAACCTTATCCTTCTTCTATCTATTTCCTACCCACCTAATGTTCATTGTGTACTATGTTACAACCCTAGATTTCCTACGAGGATTAATGACCCGGTTACCGAAAGCTATATTTTTTATATAGCCTAGGTGGCCGAGTGGTCTAGGGCACTGGACATAGTGCAGGCGATGTTGCCATAGATGACAACAAAGCAGGGGTTCAAATCCAGCCGACTACCTTGCTGGATTTTCTGATGTTAACAGGTTTAAAAAGATGATTTTCATCACTGTTGGCATTCGGAATAATATATTCTACCTTTGCAGCTCACCTTACCAACACTATTATCTATATACCTTTTTGTATCTTACCTGTTGCAACCTTATCCTTCTTCTATCTATTTCCTACCCACCTAATGTTCATCGTGTACTATGTTACAACCCTAGATTTCCTACGAGGAGGAACGACCCGGTTACCGAAAGCTATATTTTTTATATAGCCTAGGTGGCCGAGTGGTCTAGGGCGCTGGACATAGTGCAGGCGGTGTTGCCATAGATGACAACAAAGCAGGGGTTCAAATCCAGCCGACTACCTTGCTGGATTTTCCGATGTTAACAGGTTTAAAAAGATGATTTTCATCACTGTTGGCATTCGGAATCATATATTCTACCTTTGCAGCTCACCTTACCAACACATTATCATTCATATTATATAGAGCTGTGTGCAACACTATTATCTATAATTTAATTATACCCCCACTCGTGATTGGGTGGTATATTGGAATACCCTTGTCCGTCCATCCTTCCGAAGTTTATCGCATTTTTCTCAGTTACAACTCGGCCAATTTATTTCAAATTTGGTATTTGACTTTTTTTTTATATATGAGGGGAAAGAGTAATCTGCAATTTTGGTTGCCTTATGATATCAACTTCCTGTTTGGCAGGACTTAGCCTTTTTTCCCCTTTATTGAACATAGTGAAAATTTTCGTCACACTTTTCTCAGCTATTGCTGGGCCGATTTATTTCAAATTTGGTATTTGACTTTATATATAGGGGGAATGCGTCGTCTCCCATTTTGGTTGCCTTATGATATCAACTTCCTGTTTGGCGGGACTTTGCAATTTTCCCCTTTATTGAACATAGTGAAAATTTTCGTCGCTCTTTTCTCAGCTACTGCGGGCTGATTTATTTCAAATTTGGTATTTGACTTTATATACAGGGGAATGGGTCTTCTTTTATTTTGGTTGCCTTATGATATCAACTTCCTGTTTGGCTGGACTTTGCAATTTTTCCCTTTATTTGAACATAGTGAAAATTTTTGTCACACTTTTCTCAGCTAATGCTCAGCCGATTTATTTCAAATTTGGTATTTGACTTTATATATAGGGGGAATGCGTCGTCTCCCATTTTGGTCTCCTTATGATATCAACTTCCTTTTTGGCGGGACTTTGCAATTTTTCTCTTTATTGAACATAGTGAAAATTTTCATCGCATTTTTCTCAGCTACTGCTGGGCCTATTTATTTCAAATTTGGTATTTGACTTTATATAGATGGGGAATGTTGTCTGCAGTTGCATCTTGGGGAGTACATATCGATTCCATGTCTGGATGGTGGCCCTGGGCCCTTAGTCACGCATGAACTATCACATTGAGTTTTTACCTCACCTGGCTATGCCAGGGTGAGCTTTAATTAAATTTTGCCATCACTTGGCGCCCGTCGTCCGTCTGTCCGTCGTAAACTTTTCATTCAAAGATCTTCTCCTCTGAAACCACTGGGACTTAGTCACAATATTCCTTGGGTGGTCCCCTTTAAAAATTGTATCCGGCATGTCCCTACCTAATCCAAGATGGCCGCCAGCAGGGAACATAGTTTTAACATTGGACCCTATGGAAAAGAAATTCAAAGATCTTCTTCTCAGAAACTACCAGTCCAATTATAACCATACTTAGACACAATGGTCCTTAGATGGTCCCTTCTAAAAAAAAGGTATCCGACAGGTCTGTACCTAATCCAAGGTCCTTAGGTGGTCCCATCCAAAAAAACGTATCTGACAGGTCCATACCTCAGCCAAGATGGGTACCATCTGGAACATAGTGTATACATTGGCCCTATTGATTTTAAGGGGAACTTCTGCCCAAATTTTTGAATTTTATTTGAATTGTGGTCTGAATGTTTCAATTTCAGCATTATGTATTACCTTGATTATAAGGGGAACCCCTGCCAAAATTTTTTTTGAATTGTGTTCTGTTATGGGTTGTAATGGATGGTGGATCTTTCAGTTGCCATGGAAACCAAATAAGAATACTGTAATTTTAGGGAAAAAAAGTATTCTGCTAAAATTTATGTTTTGTTTTTCCTATTGGAAATGCCTTTTATCTATGTCAGCCATGGTCCAGGTGAGCAATACAGGCTCTTGAGAGCCTCTTGTTAGCAAGCAGTTTGTACAGCCTATACCATTAGTCCTAGGCACTTGATACTTGATATGCAGTTGCATCTTGGGGTGTATATATGGATTCCATGCCAAGATGGTGGCCCTGGCCCCTTAGTCACACATGAACGATCACTTAAAGTTTTTAGCAAGCAGTTTGTACAGCCTATACCAGTAGTCTTAGGCACTTGATATTTGACATGCAGTTGCGTTTTGGTTAGTACATACTGATTCCATGCCCAGATGGTGGCCCTGGCTCCTTAGTCATTCATGAGTGATCACATCATTTTTTCAATGAAAAACAGCCAATCAAAGATTGCGATCCCCCCGCTACCCCTTTTTGGACCCCCTCCCCTTTTAAAAAAAGGACAAGTGTTTTTGAAACTAAATTAATCATCGTAACTGTAAAACACCAAAACTGTATGGTTGCTAGGTAGAATTCCAAAAAATAATGGGTCTTTGAGAGTTTCAGGAACTTTACCAAAATTATAATCAAAGATTTTTGCAACCTGGCTGTTGAAAATCATCATTTTTACTGTAAGGAATTGAAAGAGATGTGGTTGCTAGGTAGAATTCCAAAAAATAATGAGTCTTTGAGAGTTTCAGGAAATTTACCAAAATTAGAATAAAAGATTTTTGCAATCTGACCATTGAAAATGATTATTAAATCTAAAAGGCATCAAAAAAGATATGGTTGCTAGGTAAATTCCTAAAAATAATGGGTCTTTGAGAGTTTCAGGAAATTTACCAAACTTAGAATCAAAGATTCTTTCAACCTGACAGTTGAAATTCATCATTATAACTCTAAATAATTGAAAAAGATATGGTTGCTAGGTAGAATTCCAAAAAATAATGGGTCTTTGAGAGTTTCAGGAACTTTACCAAAATTAGAATCAAGTTTTTTTGCAATCTGACCATTGAAAATGATAATTGAAACTATAAGGCATCAAAAAAGATATGGTTGCTAGCTAAAATTCCAAAAAATAATTGGTCTTTGAGAGTTTCAGGAAATTTACCAAAATTAGAATCATATTTTTGAAATCCTAGTGTTATACTAGCTGATGACATTAAAATATTGCTTAATTATAAAACTTCATGTTGAAATTTCAAAAATTATTAGTCTTTGACATTTTCAGGAAATTTACCAAATTTGGCATTGGGTCTAAATTCCAAAAGCTTAGAATATATTCAAAGAGCAATTCCAATAATTCCTCATATAAATATAAACCACAAAAATCGAAATTATACATAGAGTTCCAGTTGTTCTGATGAGTACTACTTGTTTACCATTTTTTGGCCCCTTAAGGGCATGCCCCCAGGGGTCATACCAAAAGTCCGCTATCATCAGTAAATGAGATGCATATAATCGAACTTGCATACAAAGTTTCAGCTTCCAAACATGAATACTTCAGAAGATTTCGCTCATTACTGGATATCTCGAAATTTCAAAATTCCGAAACCTTCGGCAGACAACTTTTATAGTGTTACTTATACCCTTATTACAAGGTTTCTGCGATTTAAGGTGTAAGAGGAGTTCCAGCGGAATCGATTTTTTCGTTTTTTGGACCCCCTAGAGGCCATGCCCTGAGGGGTCATACCAAAGTTCCAACACCTTCTGTGAAGTTGCTACATAATTTGTGAGTCCGTATCCAAGTTTCAACTTTCTAGCCCAAATGGCCTTTGAAATTTCTTCAATTATTGGATATCGTGAAAATTCGTTTTCGCACATAATTTGCCCCTAGGGCGTTTGACCTAAATTCCGAATCCACAGTGCCTTACTTCTGATCATACTCTAGTATTGTGCCGAGTTTCAAATTTGTATCTCTTATAGTTCCAGAGCTATCGGGGAGCATTACAAATGCACGTACGTACGTACATACGGACGGACTGCATTACATAATCCCCCCGCTTTCGCTAAGCGGGGGGATAATGAAATTGTAAACACAGTTAAAGATTATATTTTATTTTTATTCTTGCTGCAGTAGATCAATGTGCAATATATAGGAGGAATGCGTCGTCTGTCATTTTGGTCACCTTATGATTGTCAACTTGCTGTTTGGTAGGACTTAGCCATTTTTCTCTATTATACCCCCACGAATGAAGTTCAGGGGGGTATATAGGAATCACTCTGTCCGTCTGTCTGTCTGTCTGTGATAGCAAACAATTTTTCGTAACAGTTTTCTCAGTAACTACTCATCACTGCAACTTGCAATTTTGTATGCAAGTTTAGAATGATGTCCTATACCGCAAGTAGCGATTTCAGGATTGCCGGACATCTACTTCCTGTTTACCGACTTACCGTAGTTAATTTTCGAGATCTTTTGTCAATCATGGGAAATTCTCGTAACAGTTCTCTCAGTAACTACTCATCACTGCAACTTGAAATTTTTTATGCTAGTTTAGAATGATGTCCTATATCGCAAGTAGTGATTTCAGGATTGCCGGACATCTACTTCCTGTTTATTGACTTAGTTAATTTTCGAGATCTTTTGTCAATCAAAGAAAATTTTCGTAGCAGTTTTCTCAGTAACTGCTCATCACTGCAACTTGAAATTTTGTATGCAAGTTTAGAATGATGTCCTATACCGCAAGTAGCAATTTCATGATTTCCAGAAATCTACTTCCTGTTTATCAACTTAGTTAATTTTTTTTAGATCTTTTGTCAATCTTAGAAAATTTTGGTAACAGTTTTCTCAGTAACTACTCATCAATGCAACTTGAAATTTTGTATGCAAGTTTAGAATGATTTCTTATACTGCAAATAGCGATTTCAGGATTGCTTACCATCCACTTCCTGTTTACCGGGAATTGTGCAACTATTTTTGTGACAAATTATATTGGAGATCTTTTATTTTCATGTTTTCCTTAGTTCTGCAGCTAATTACTGGGTCAAGCTCTTTATAGTGTCTGTTCTGTATCAAGCTCTTTGCTGTGTCCTCATTCATTTTGAATTACACTTGTTCAAATTTCTGTGTTTTACATGCTGCAGTCGTATCATGCTGCACTCGATGTAGCCCTTTATTGACAAATTAGGATAAAATAATGAAACTTTGTAAGAACCATCTATCTATTTTCTTCTTTTCTCATCTTTGTAAAAAATATTAGATAAAATGAAACATGCAACATCTTTGCTGTCATAAAGGTCATTTGTCATTTTGCCAGTACAGAGTGAGGACTTTCTGTTGGCACATCTGGTTTCAGAAGAAATTCAAAACTGACCTGTCATTTCTCTAAGCCACATCACCTGGATTGGAATTAAATAATGAACTTTGTAATGGGTTTGTCTCAGTTACTTAGTTAGTGTAGAGTCTGAAGAATTAATCAAAAACAAATTGACATACACAAAATAATTGCAAAAGCTGATATTAACTCTTTGAACCATGCCAGGAGAACAAAAAAGTGTAATCGAAATGTATACCTTT
The DNA here is from genome assembly GCA_002080025.1 of Modiolus philippinarum. NCBI lineage: Eukaryota > Metazoa > Mollusca > Bivalvia > Mytilida > Modiolidae > Modiolus > Modiolus philippinarum. The sequence goes on from MJUU01034159.1 coordinate 69,860, forward strand.
TTTATACGACCGCAAAAATTTTGCGGTCGTATTATGGTATGGCGTTGGCGTCGGCGTCTGTGGACAGCATAACTTTAGTTCTAGTGAACGGATTGTTATCAAATTTCAGTATGATGTTTGTTGGCACAAGATAAAGCCCGTGTTATAATTTCGCGTTCCCTGCCCAACCCGTTTTTGAAAAAGAGGCAAAAAAGGGGCCAAAAAGGGGTAAAATTAGGTATTTTCGTGTCTGTGGACAGCATAACTTTGGTTCTAGTGGATGGATTGTTTTCAAATCTTAGTATGATGTTTCTTGGAACATTCTTGAGAAACGCTATTTTCCTTTAGGTTTTTGCCCCACCCATTTCAGAATTAGGGGCCAAAAAAGGGTTAAATGAGGTGTTTTCACATATTTGACTGTAGAATCTTTATTATTAATTGGATTTTGATGGGGTTTGTTTTAGTGTGCTCCTGAGGAAATTTCCAATCTGTAGTATGCCAACGGATTTCACGTAGCATGTACCACTCACGAGATAAATGGGGCCCAACAGGGGCAAATCTCAAAAAAAAATAATTTTTTTATTTTAAGTCCGATTTTGATGCAGTTTTTTTCAATGGATTCCTTGCGAAAAATTAAT
>MJUU01034159.1:71120-86812 GCA_002080025.1 Modiolus philippinarum
TATGTCAACGGATTTTTTGTAGGTCTTACCGTTTCCGAGCTACAAGGGGTCAAAGGGGCCAAAAATGCAATTTTTCTAAATATGTCAAATCTTTATTTTTCATCGGATTTCGATGGGATTTTTTTCTTTGGATTCCTCTTGATATAAGCTTTCAGTAGTATGTCAACAGATTTTTTGTAGCTCTTACTGTTTCGGAGCTACAAGGGGTCAAAGGGGCCAAAATTGCAATTTTTCTAAATGTGTCATATCTTTATTTTTCATCAGATTTCGATGGATTTTTTCTTTGAATTTCTATGGATGTAAAGTTTAAGTTGATAGTACATATTTTGCATAGCTCTTACGGTTTTTTATCAGTAAGTAATCAAAAGGGTTTTTTCCCTATTTTGTTTCTAGCTAATAACTGTGTCTAGCTTCTTTTTGTGTCCATCTAATTATTGTGTCAAGCCCTTTACTGTGTCCACATTCACTTTAAACTACTTTTGTTGAAATTTCAGTGGTCGACATGCTGCGGTCGTATCATGCTGCGCTTGGCGTAGCCCTTTATTACTTCTTGTAATTTTCATTCAAAAGCAAGATAGGCGTATACATTCAGAATCGTGTTTTTGTACAACTGCAAAAGGTTGTATTATGGTATGGTCATGATGGTGATGTTGTCATCTGTAGACACTTTTAATTTTGGTCAATAACTTCAGTTTCTGTTGATCAATCATTAAGAAATTTAAACACAATATTTCTTAGTACAAAAGAAAAACTGAGGTATGTCAATGGATTGAACATCGTGCACAAGATAAATGGGCCCAAAGGGGCAATTCTCAGAATTTTTTTATTTCTTATTTTCAGTCCAATATAATTGGAATTTGTTGCAATGGATATCTCGCAAAAAAAAATTAATATAGCACACACTCATCCATCTGTCTGTCTGTCCGTCCTGGTTTGTGTCCCGAGCATTACTTTTGTACTGTAGCACCAAGGAATATCAAACTTGGTGTGTAGATACATCATGGAAAGGCGATGTGTCACATACCAAATTTAATTCACTGTGACCTCAACTTTGACCTTTTACCAATGTGATAGTAAAACCATTTCTATTTCGTGTCCGGAGCATAAACTTTTGTAAAGTACATTGTAGCGGCTAAGATCATCAAACTTGGTTTGTAGATACATCATGGGAAGGTGATGTGTCATGTACCAAATTTAGCTCAATGTGACCTTGATTTTGAGCTTTGGCTTTTATAATAATAAAACCATGTCCATTTCGTGGCCAGAGCATAACTCTTGTACCATAGCAGCTAGGAATATCAAGCTTGGTTTGTAGATGCATCATGTGAAGGTGATGGGTCACCTACTAAATTTAGGTAATTATGACCCTGACTTTGACCTTTGGCCTTTATGACAGTAAAACCATGTCAATTTCGTGTCCTGAGTATAACTTTTTACCATAGCAGCTAGGATCATCAAGCTTTGTTTGCAGATGCATTATTGGAAGGCAGTGTGTCACATACCAAATTTAGGTCACTGTGATCTTGCGTTTGACCTTTAAATTGTAAAACCATATCCATTTGGGTGTTGAACAGAGCTTTTGTACCCTTAAACCTAGGATTATCAAACTTTGTGTGTAAATCATGGAAAGTGATGTGTGTATTACCAAATTAGGTCACTGTGACCTTGACTTTGACCTCTATGATAATTAATCCTCATTCATGTTGTGTCCGGAATTTGGCAAAACATCATTGTGTTCACCTCATCAAAAGTCATTAATTTATATACCGGGTAATTACCCTTCATATGAAAGGGTAGATATGACCTGATTGAAAGAAAACCTTCAACTTCATTCTTGACAGGCATTATTTCTGTTAGACATACTTACAGATTACCATGTGTCTGAAGGTCAAAATTTCAAAATGGCATGCCTTAGTACTCTATTTCAGGAAATAAGATGCAGATGTGGGGGCGGGGGTATTAGTCTGGCTTTACCGACAGCTTTATTTGATAACTCTTATCCTTTTCGAGTTATTAGGGGCCAAATTTTGTTAATTTTAGAATTTGATTATATGTATTCCAGGTGTCTATGTTATTGGTCCTGGTGACCAGGGTATACTTTTTCAACATCAAGAAAAAGAGTTTGGAGACCATGCTGATCTAAAGGATATTCTGTCTGCTGTAAAAAATTTCAAACCTACACTGTAATCAATTACTTATCAAAGAGTACTTTGAACTTTAAGCTATAGGCTTTTGTTTTATAAAAATCTATTTAGATTGTACCTCAAGTTATCACCGACTTGAAGCCATTATAATTACTTGCCATTCAATGTTTTATTTCATTTTTTTTTGGGGGGGGAGTTTATAAATGGGAGGTCGTTTTTACATGCAATGCAAAGGTAAATTAGATAATGATGAAAGACTTTTAGCACATGAGTATGCATGAAAATAATGTTATCTATTAAAGTGTGCCATTTATTTTGTTATTTGTTGCCATATATATTGTTCATAGTAAATACCATATTGATGGGATTTATATTTCTATATTTATGATATCTAGAGTATAAATTTAATTACTTTAGATGGATGTTGTCATGGTCATAAATCCTAGCAATATTGTTACCAAATGTAATAAATGGATTTTTTTATTGCTAAAGTTATGTTTTCTTCAATACTTGATGAAATTAATAGTACAGTGAAAACCCTGACAAAACCGAAAACCTGTCTAAACCAAACATAATATGAAGACCCTTTCTATTAATTTCTTTATATTTTGAACCTGTGTAAACCGAACACCTGTCCTAACCGAACAAAAACTTCAGTCCCAGAGGGGTTCAGTTTAGACAGGTTTCACTGTACTGTTAGATGAAATATTGTTATTGTTGATTTATAAATTCATGGTCAACAGTTGATTGTTAATGGTTGAAATGGCATTATTTTTAACAGAATTGATTGTGAATAGTTGAAATGGCATTATTGTTAACAGTTGTGACTTTTGTAATAAACAGATGAATATAAACCTTAATAAACAGATATATATATATATATAAGCATTTTTAGTCAGGATGAGTGGATTGTTAAAAGAGTTATTATAACCATATTATTACAATACAAAAGCAAACTGAATTTTGTGATATGTTTAATGTCTTACAATAATTGTGAACAAATGACAGAAATTTTATTTACATAATTTTCATGAATGACTGGAATATTTCGTAAATCCGTATTACGTTCTGTATCAACTGGAGATGTCAATATCATCCCCAAGGCTTGCCTGATGGATGATAGTGGTTGAAGGTTGATACAGCATGTAATAAGGATTTACCCATTACATATCCTGTTTACATGCATAGTTGCCAACATAGTTCTGAAAAATCATGACAGTTTCTGCTTTCAGAATTTCCCTTTTTATACGACCGCAAAAATTTTGCGGTCGTATTATGTTATGGCGCAGTCGTCGGCGTCTGTGGCCAGCATAACTTTGTTTCTAGTGGACGGATCATCTTCAAATTTCAGTATGTGGTTTCTTGGCATAATGGCTATCCCGGGTTCTAATTTCGGGGTTATGGCCCCACCCGTTTCAGAAAAAGGGGCAAAAAAGGGGTAAAATTGGGTATTTTTGTGTCTGTGGACAGCATAACTTTGGTTCTAGTGAACAGATCATTTTCAAATTTTAGTATGATGTTTCTTGGCACATGCTTTAGCCTGGGCTATAATTCTATGTTCCTGGCCCCGCCCGTTTTAGAAAAAGGGGCCAAAAGGGGTTAAATTGGTTGTTTTCACATATTTGACTGTAGAATCTTTATTATTTATCGGATTTTGATGGGGTTTCTTTCAGTAAACTCCTTAGAAAATTCCCAATCTGAATATGCCAACGGATTTCACGTGGCATGTACCGTTCACGAGATAAATGGGGCCCAAAAGGGGCGAATTTCAAAAATTTCATTTTTTTATTTTTAGTCCGATTTTGATGCAATTTTTTCCAAAGGATTCCTAATGAAAAATTATCGTAGCGCTCTTCTATTAGATTTTTGGTAACTTGTTTCCTTACCCAGCTATGAGGGGCCGAAGGGGGCCAAAATCGTAAATTTACAGATAACCAAACAATTTTATTTTTCATCAGATTTCGATGAGATTTTTATCTTTGGATTCCTCTTGATGTAAGCTTTCAGTATTATGTCAACGGATTTGGCATAGCTCTTACCGTTTCCGAGCTATGAGGGGCTGAAGGGGCCAAAATTGTAAATTTACAGATAACCTAAAATTTTTATTTTTCGTTGGATGTCGATGGGATTTTTTTCTTTGGATTTCTCTTGATGTAAGTTTTCAGTAGTATGTCAACAGATTTGGCGTAGCTGTTACTGTTTCGGAGCTATGAGGGGCTGAAAGGGGCCAAAATTGTAAAGTTACAGATAACCTAAAATTTTTATTTTTCATCGAATTTCAATGGGATTTTATTCTTTGATTCTTCTTTATGTAAGCTTTCAGTTATATGTCAGTGGATTTGGCGTAGCTCTTACCGTTTCCGAGCTATGAGGGGCCGAAGGGGGCCAAAATCGTAAATTTACAGATAACCTAAAAAATTAATTTTTTCGTCGGATTTCAATGGGATTTTTTTCTTTGGATTCTACTTGATGTAAGCTTTCAGTAGTATTTCAACGAATTTGACGTAGCTCTTGCCGTTCCCGAGCTATGAGGGGCCGAAGGGCGCCAAAATCGTAAATTTACAGATTACCTTAAATTTTTAATTTTTCATCGCATTTCGATGGGATTTTTTTCTTTTGATTCCTCTTGATATAAGCTTTCAGCATCGTGTCAATGGATTGGGCATAGCTCTTACCGTTTCTGAGCTATAGAGGGTCAAAGAGGAATCATAAGGAGTCATAAGGGCTAATTTTTATTTTCCCTAGTTTGTGTCCAGCTAATTACTTGGTCAATCTCCTTATTGCGTCCATCTAATTATTGTGTCAAGCTCTTTCCTATGTCCATACTCACTTTAAATTACACTTTTTCAAATTTCAGTGGACGACATGCTGCGGTCGTATCATGCTGCGCTCGGCGTAGCCCTTTATTTAATTCCATTCTGGACTGAAGCTTTAATGTAAAAATAAAAATAAAAAAATTGCTAGTTATTGAGATTGTCATACATTATAAATGCTTTAGTATCAAACTATTAAAGTGGAATTTTCAGTAATGTTTCAAACTTATCCAAGCATCATTGTAAAATTAAATATGACAAATAACCGGTCTGGTGTATCATTTGTAAGGAAAATATTGGAATAGGAAATTTCTGTCTCTATTGTCATCACCGGAAAAAGAGTATTTTTACGTATTATGTTGAGAAGCATTTCTATAATGCATTTAGGGTGCAAACAGAAACATGTATTCTTCCTTACTTTTTCAACATAAGTTGAATAACTCCTAAAGATTTTTATGGATTCTGCAAAATAATGGCAATACCCCCATTTTCAAATGACCAATTCCGGATTTACTGTAGTTGCGGTTGGCAACTATGTTACATGTTACCCTATGACAATGAAGACAACAAACTTAAATTATTCAACTGAACATATGATTTTGATTTCCTACTTTTGAGTTGGAGGTGCAAATTTTTTGCAATTTTCTAGTCATATATTATCAAAATCATCCTACAAACGTAAAATGCATTTATACATGTTATTTGTGAGGGTGTTTTTTTTTTCTCATACACATTGGTGTTTTCTTATAAAAATAACTTGTAACATTTGAAACAAATTTTTTAGAGGTGTAATAAACGAGAAGCAGCTGTGACTGATATTGATATATGGCGTGACAATATAGGTCGAATGGTGACGTCTGTATTATCTATGCAGAATTGTTGTTTTTATTACTATTTATGAAACAGATCATTTGATTGGTTAAAACTGACCGTCAATTCCACTATGTACATGCATCGGACAAAACAGGTTCATTGTCTAACCTTGTTCTTTGTGCTCTTACAACTACTTTAAATACAAATAAGACAAGAAATTGTTTGATTGCATTAGAATCGCAATAATAGTACATTGTTTGAAAGTCCTGAGGTGTCAATCTTGATTCGACTGTCAGAAATATCCGGTCAAAGTCTCCGCTATGTGTCGCCTGTAAACTTCATTTTTGACCGTCAAATCTATGATTGACACCTGCGGACATTGAAATAATGTACTGTTATTGCTTAAATATAAGATAAACAGTTGTTATGCATGGATATATATTTTAATAAACAGTCCCTACTTGTAGTATTAACATTGGTTGTTAACATTTAAAATAAATGGGTAATAGTTATTATAAGGGGAATGTTGTAATTTTATTTATTTAAGTTGACTGTTTACATTCCAAGGTGAAGTCTGTTATGTTTAAATTTTACTGTGTGTTGGTTAACAGTGATATGAAGTGTTCATTATTTATAATATACAATGAAAACTAAAATCAAAATTGTGAATATATTTTGTTAATGTTCATTATTTATAATAAATTAATGTACCATAATAAGTTTGTGTTAAGATATACAACGAACAATATCAAAATTTTGAATCTATTTTGTTTGCAGTGAAATGGTGCTTTAGTCATTGGCCAGTTTAATGACAATGATGTGCTTAAGGATGTAGTAAGGTGAGGATTCTGCAATTTGTAAAAGTCATTCAAATTTCTCTGATTTTATCCATTATTACTATGTAAAATATTTTGCCCCATGACACCCAACTTTCTAGTCATCAAAGTCTTCAGAAGCTCATTTTAAGTCAGTAAGCAAGATTTTATTAGATTGTAGATTTTCCTTCCATGTGAAATAAATCAATATTGCGTCCATGCTATACTAAGGTAAAAGTCCAAGAGAGCCTTTCCCACCATTTTTTAAAATGTGAAATATCTTGAAAACAAGGCCCATACCATATCAATATTTTTAGCTTATTTTATTCCTTTAACAATGCTCTTTCCATTTAGGGTATCAATTTAAAATCGTAGATTTATAAAATTTCACCTTACTACATCCTTAACTGATTGGCCAGTCTATGTGCTTTAGTGATTTGCCAGTTTATTGACAATGGTGTTATAATCAAATGCATTTTTAAAGCAGGGATGTTATAATTGTTATTTTTTTTCAAAGGCATTTTAATATATTATAAACATTTTTATATTTTTTGTTTACATTAGCTTCAAGCGTTAGAAAATATTGTTAAACTGTAGATAAGAAAGAGCTTTTACTTAGTTCAAATGCACTTGTTACACTAAGTCTAATGCCCCGAGAAACCAAAGATGCAGAGTATATACATTTAGTTTTAGGTCTGTCAATTTGTATGTTTGTTTCTTTCTGTCTTCAAAATACTATAACATTGGACATATTTTTAGTTCGCCTCAACGAAGTTGAGGGGGACTATTGGAGTACCCCCGGCGTCCTCGTCCGCGTCTTCGTCCGTGTCCGCATTTAGGTATATATCTTGGTAACTATGAAGGGTAGGGTCATCAAACTCTGTGTACAGATGCATCTTGGGCTAACTCACAGCTTCCCTGAAAATTAGGTCTCTTTGACCTATATTTTCCGCTTGACTGGCTTTCATTTAATTTTAGGTCCAAGTTGATATCTCAGTAACTGTACATGATAGTATCGTGCATGCATCTTTGGGGGTAGGTCAGCATCTAGGCAAAATTTGGTCACTTTGGCCTATATTTTACGCATGATCGACTTACATTCAAGTTTACGTCCGAGTTCAGACATTCAAGTTTACGTACGAGTTCAGATCTAAGTAACTGTACATGGTACAATCATCTAACCTTGCATGTGCATGCATCTTTGGGGGTAGGTCAGCATCCAGGCAAAATTAGGTCACTTTGACTTATATTTTCGGCATTATTGACTTACATTCAAGTTTACATCCGAGTTCTATCTTAGTAACTGTATATGGTACAATCATCTAACCTTGCATGTGCATGCATCTCTGGGGGTAGGTCAGCATCCATGCAAAATTAGGCCACTTTGACCTATATTTTCCGCATGATTGACTTACATTCAAGCTTACGTCCGAGTTCAGATCTAAGTAACTGTACATGGTACAATCATCTAACCTTGCATGTGCATGCATCTTTGGGGGTAGGTCATCATCAAGGCAAAATTAGGTCACTTTGACCTATATTTTCCGCATGATTGACTTACATTCAAGTTTATGTCCGAGTTCAGATCTAAGTAACTGTACATGGTAGGATCATCTAACCTTGCATGTGCATGCATCTCTGGGGGTAGGTCAGTATCCATGCAAAATTAGGTCACTTTGACCTATATTTTCCGCATGATCGACTTACATTGAAGTTTATGTCCGAGTTTAGATCTAAGTAACTGTGCATGGTACAATCATCTAACCTTGCATGTGCATACATCTTTGGGGGTAGCTCATCATCCAGGCAAAATTAGGTCACTTTGACCTATATTTTCCACATGAGTGACTTACATTCAAGTTTATGTCCGAGTTCAGATCTAAGTAACTGTACATGGTACAATCATCTTACCTTGCATGTGCATACATCTTTGTGGATAGGTCATCATCCAGGCAAAATTAGGTCACTTTGACCTATATTTTCCACATGATTGACTTACATTCAAGTTTACGTTCGAGTTCAGATCTAAGTAACTGTACATGGTAGGATCATCTAACCTTGCATGTGCATGCATCTTTGCAGGTAGGTCAGCATCCAGGCAAAATTAGGTTACTTTTCCGTTTATGTCGGAATTCAGGTCTCGGTTACTGTACATGGTAGGATCATCTAGCCTTTGTATACATGCATAAGGTATGGTAAATGAGCACCCTGGCCAAATAGGATTTCTGTGTCCATGTGCCATAACGAGGCAAACTTTGTAATCATTGATTACCTATGTTTTGAATGATAGGGCTTCAATATTTTACATCGGTTTCCATGTGGTAAGACCCCTGTGGTAATTAGGGCCCCGCCACTTTGTGGCAGACGCCCTATAGTAATCAGTCTGTCCGTCCGTCCATCTTTCCGAAACATTCGTGTCCGGTCTATAACTTTTTTCTCATTTGAGGTAGGCTTTTGATATTTGGCATGTGGCTAGATCTTCTCAAGGCGACGTGTCGCATACCTTGGTTGGTGACCCTTGACCTTTGACCTTAGGGTCACATTCCTGCTTTTTCAATGACAAATTCGTGTCTGGTCTATAACTTTTTTCTCGTTTGAGGTAGGCTTTTGATATCTCCTCAAGGCGACGTGTCACATGCCTTGGTTTGTGACCTTTGACCTTGACCATTGACCAGGGTCACATTCATGCTTTTTCAATGACAATGACTGATGTTTATGAGGTGCTGACTAAGTGTTTGGTGCCAATCTGTCATCTTACATGACAGACAGCATTGGACCCTATGGGAAATGCACACAAAGATCTTCTAGAGAACTGCTGAATGGATTTAATCCAAACTTTGCTTATGAGAAGCTGACCAAGTGTTGTTACTTCAGTGCTGATCCATCATCCAACATGGCTGCCAGCAATGAATTGGACCCTAAGGGGAAATGCATACAAAGATATCATGGAAAACCATTGAATGGATTCAGTTTAAACATTGCATAAATGAAACTTCTGAGATTTTGACCAAGCTTGTTACTTTGGTGCTGATCCGTCTTCCGACATGGCCACTAGTAGCAAAAGTTTAACGTTGGATCCAGTGGGAAATGCATAAAAAGATCTTCTCCTCTGAAACTGCTTGAACAGTTTCAGTTAAATTTTGATATGATAGTCCTTATGTGACCCTCTTCAAAGTTTTATGTTAAATAGCTGCCAGTAGGCAACGTAGATTAACATAGGCCCCTTAAGTTTGGAAACTGCATTCAAAAATCTTCTCTGAAACTGCTTGAACAATTTTAATTAAATTTTATAAAAAGTTTCTGATTTTTATGTACATACACCACCAAAGATGGACCATCAATTGGGAATTATAGTGCTGCAGGATACAGGTGAGCAATACAGGCTCTTGAGAGCCTCTTGTTTAAAAAGCAGCTGATATTTTCGGGTTCAATAATTCAAGTGCATTTCAGATGATTTCCCTTGATTTAAACATTATTAGAGATGTTTATTTTTTACAAAAGCAATCAATTTGGTGTTAAAGAATTTTTGTGCATATCTGCACAATTTGTTATGAAAAAAGATCTATATATATATAATATTAGACTGTACTGGTTCTTAAGGCACAATAAGTAACTCTTTGATATTCTTCTCAGTTTCAAAAGCATTGAAGGGATACTGTACAGGGGCATAATTGTTTCATAAAAATACATTATGTTTATGTCCTGACCTTCAAATCGGCGATTGTACTATGTGTATTGGAAAAGTAAAGGACAATATTGGATGAACTGTATATAATGATTTTTAACCATACAGCAGACTAGATTCATATACCAATAACGTTGATTTGTTAAAGTAACATACTGTAAACGTGGTTATTTTCGTGTGGGGGGGGGTAATTTCATGAAGTGTCATACCCGAACCTTTCGTGTGGTTGTAATTTTTGCAGATTTTTATGCCCTTAGATCGGGGGCATATTGTTTTTGTCCCGTCTGTTTGTTTCTGCATCCGAAACTTTAACCTTGGCTATAACTTTTGAACTATGTAAGGTAGACTTTTCATACTTGGCAAGTGTATAGGTCTAGTCAAGAGGAACATAAATATGCGAAAAAAAAACTTTAGGTCAGGTCAAAGGTCAAGGTCACATAGGTCAAAAAGGGGTGAAATTTGCTGTTTTCACATATTTGGCTGTAGAATCCTTATTATTTATCCTATTGAGACGGGGTTTGTTTTCTGTTATTGCTTATTAAATTGAGCAACTGCAGTATGTCAACATATTTGAGGTAGCATTTACCGTTTTTGAGAAACAAGAGGCCCAAAGGGGGGCAAACGGAAAAAAATGAATTTTTAAATTTTTTGTCAGATCTTGATGCAGCATTTTTCTGTAGGTTTCTTATCGCATGTTTAAACAGATACATTAAACAATTAAAACCATTTCAGTAAACAAGAGGCCCAAAGGGGCTCCATCTGTTTCAGAATAAAGGGGTTGAATTGGGTGTTTTTGTGGAACTAAACAACTTTTGAACTATGCAAGATAGACTTTTAATACTTGGCAAGTGTATAGGTCTTGTCAAGAGGAACATAAATATGCAAATAAATTAGGTCAAAGGTCAAGGTCACAGAGGTCAAAAAGGTGTAGGATTGAGTATTTTCATGTAATTTACTGTAGAATCGGGGTTGGGGGATATTTAGTGTTTCACAAACACATCTTGTTCAAATTTGATTATAAAATGTTTGTTATTAAAAGTATTCGCGTGGGGGTTATATTCGCGTAAAAAACCCAAACGCGAAACAAGCAAAAATTACCCCCACGAGAAAATTTCCACGTTTACAGTATCATTTTTCAATGTGCAGCTTACAACATTGATAATCAAATATTTTTGTTATGATTTATCATTAGTCAAATTTTATTTTAACATGTTACGACAGGCACGAGGAATAAAGTTCTTCCATATTCTAGTCATGTTTATATAAAGGTTCATAATAAGTTGTACAATATGTATTAAAACCTATTATAAGAATCAGTATTTTATTTTCAATTTAAAAGATGTGGGTTGTCTGTGTTGTACAATACAATTAAAAATCTTTGCACTTAATTGTCAGTGTATGTATGAATTTTGGGGGCTTTTGAAAGCAAAATCATGAATGCATTTTTGTCAACATGGCATTTAAATCAGTTTTACTATTGAATTGCAATGACATTAGCATGAAACGTCTTTAATATTACACTATCAGATCCTTGTGATTTTCACTTGCAAGAAAATTTCATATTTTTTCCTCAGAATCAAATACACAAATTCCGCTTTGAATAAAAATAGTTTTAAATTCATAGTAATGATAGGGCATGGTGACATGTAAATTTCAGCTTCTGAAAAAAAATGTATTATTGGTTGACTTAGTAGTATGGCAATATATGTCAAAACTTTCTATAGTATAAAAATATATGCAATATTGTCAGATATGTATTTCTTGTAGGAAGACCATTCAATAGGGTACCAGACTATTTAACCTCGTGATCTTTAGATGAATTTTATTTTGACATTGCATTAAAGGAATGAGGTCTATAAAGTTGAAATAAAATAAGTGTTGACTTGATTTGCTTGTGTTTTTACCAATGAAAGCATGTCTAGCAGCTGCTTGACTCAGTCTGTTGCTGTCTGTTTTTCTATCCACCAATTTAGTAAGACAAATCTGAAATTTATATATCTAAAACCCCACTCATCTGAAATTTTGTAGCTTTTCTGTACAGATGTACACCTCCACACTGAGATAGTTATTAGTTCACCTGACCAAAAGTAGTTAGAAAGACCATCAGTTGGGGTCGGTTGTCTGTCATCCGTCCAACCGCCAGTTTCACATTTTCATCTTCTCCCATGAAACCACTGAAGCAAATTCAACCAAACTTTCCAGGAATGATGTATGGAAGGTCCTATACAAAGATTGCTCATTTCATTTTGATTCAATAAAAATTGGCTGCCTGTACAGAACATAGTTTTAAATTTAGACCCTATGGAAAAATCACATTATTTTCTCTGGAATTCAACCAAAATTTACAGGAACAATGTATGGAAGGTTTTTTACAAAGATTGCTAATTTTGCTCTGATCCAACGAAAAGCATGGCGGCCTGCTGAACATAGTTTAATAACATTAGACAATATGTGAAAATAACCATTTTCATCATCTGCTCTGAAACTATTGAAGAAATTTAACTTAAGTGTATTGGAATGATATATGGAAGGTACTTTACAGAGATTATTAATTTTAGTCATATCCAACAAAATGTATGCCAGCTCTGAACATAGTTGAACATTGGACCTTAAAGGGAAAGTTCACTCAAAAAATTAATTTTGATATGTTATTCAAACATTTATTTTAAAACGTTGTTGCCGTGACCCGTTTTCAGATCTTAAGTGGTTATTCTATAATTTGTGTTTTTGTATCAATATTTTAACAAGCAGGGGGCTGCCATATTGACTTCTTCCGGTACCTTATACAAGGCTTCCGGTACCTTATATAATATGATTTGATTGGTCAGTACTCGATATCCATATACCATATAGGAAAAATAAACTACAATGTACGCTATCAATTTACGTCGATCAAAACATGAACATGAAGTTAGGGGAAAAAACTATTAATTGTCCGAATTTCGAGTTTCTATTATTAATAAATAGAAAATGTTATAGAAACTAACCCTTTTTCAAAAGAATGTAAATTTCGTGCATATTTTACTCCTTTCAAAAACGAATGTGCACACGTGCGGATATTTTTCACGGTTAAGAAATTGAGCACTTACACTTCGTTGTTGACAAAACTTAATCCTCTGGTAAATTGTAATTGTTTATTGTCATTAATTAAAACCCCAGATGGTCCGTGTGACACAGGTGATTTATTTGTTCAGGTGAATTTTTTGTTCAGGTGGTCACCTGTGACACGCACGCCACAGAACTGTTTATTATGTATTAATATATACTTGTAAACAAGTCTGTTAATCATTTATTCCATAATCGGAATAATGCTTGTGATGAAGTTGCGATTTCATTCAGAAAAAAAATTATGTGTATCCAGATATATTGTAACTTTCAAAGCATATTTTTTCCATTAAAAATCTAAAAATATTTCATTTCCAAGTACAATTCGTAACGATGTGTGAAATTACAGAATACAGAATCCCCACAAGTTTTGTTCTGCAACAAAAAGGGGGGCTTACNTACAAACCTGTCTGAAAAAAACTCTGACTCATTTCAAAACCTGTCTAAACCAAACTCTGACTTGATAAGAAACATTTCAAAACCAAACTCTGACTTTAGTAGAAACTTTTGTTATCCACACTTTGACTTGAGTAGAAACCCTGATAAACAAACTCTGGCTAAAGTAGAAAACCCAAACTCTGACTTGACTAGAAACCTGTGTTAAGCAAACTCTGACGAGCAGAAATCTGTCTAAAGCTAATTCTGACTTAACTTGAAACCTATGTAAACCAAAGTCTAACTAGACTAGAAACTTGTCTAAACCAAACTCTGACTCAACTAACAACCTGTCTTAACCAAACTCGGACTCAGCTAGAAACTTTTCATAACTAAATTCTGACTTGACTAGAAACATGTGCTAACCCAACTCTGACTCAACTAGAAACCTGTCTAAAACAAACACAGACTCATCTTGAAACCTGTCTTAACAAAAATCTGAAATGAGTAGAAACCTTTCTTAACCAAACTCTGACTTGAGTAGAAACCTTTGTTAACCAAACTCTGACTCAACTAGAAACCTGTCTAAGTAAAATCCGAACTTGAGTAGAAACCTGTCTAAACCAAACACTGACTTCACTAGAGACCTGTCTAAACCAAACACTGACTCAACTAGAAACCTGTCTAAATGAAACTCTGACTTGAGAAGAACCCTGTGTGAACCGAAATCTGATTTGAGTAGAAACCTTTCTTAACAAAACTATGACTTGAGTATAACCTGAGTTTACCAAAATCTTGACTTGTCTAGAAACCTATGTTAACCAAACTCTGATGCAACTAGAAAAATATGACTTGAGTAGAAACCTGTCTAAACGAAACTCTGACTTGAGTAGACACCTGCCTTAACCAAACTTTGACCTCAGAAGATTTCTAAACAAAACTCTGACTCAACAAGAAACCTGTGTTAACCAAACTTTGACTCAACTAGAAACCTGTGTAAACCAAACTGACTCAACTAGAAACCTGTGTTAACCAAACTCTGACTTGACTTGAAACCTGTATTAACCAAACTCTTGATCAACTTAAAACCTGTCTACACCAGACTCTGACTCAGCTAGAAATCTGATTGAACAAAACTCTTACTTGACTGGAAACCTGTCTAAACCAAACTTTGACTCAACTAGAAACCAGTGTTAAGCAAACTTTGACTCAACTAGAAACCTGTGTAAACCAAACTGACTCAACTAGAAACCTGTGTTAACCAAACTCTGACTTTATTAGAAACATGTGTTAACCAACTCAGACTTGAGTAGAAACCTGTCTAGACCAAACTTTCACTCAACTACAAACCTGTCTGAAAAAAACTCTGACTCATTTCAAAACCTGTCTAAACCAAACGCTGACTTGAGAAGAAACATTTCAAAACCAAACTCTGACTTTAGTAGAAACTTTTGTTATCCAAACTCTGACTTGAGTAGAAACCCTGATAAACAAACTCTGGCTAAAGTAGAAAACCCAAACTCTGACTTGACTAGAAACCTGTGTTAAGCAAACTCTGACGAGTAGAAATCTGTCTAAAGCTAACTCTGACTTAAGTTGAAACCTATGTAAACCAAAGTCTAACTAGACTAGAAACTTGTCTAAACCAAACTCTGACTCAACTAACAACCTCTCTAAACCAAACTCGGACTGAAACAAAAAACCTGTGTTAACCACACTCTGACTCAACTAGAAACCTGTCTAAGTCAAACCTAAACTTGACTAGAAATCTGTCTTAACCAAACTCTGACTGGCGTAGAAATCTGTCTTAACCAAACTCTGAGTGAACTAGAAACCTGTCTAAATCAAACTCTAACTTGAGTAGAAACCTGTCTAAACCAAACACTGACATGACTAGAGACCTGTCTTAAAAAAAGTCTGACTTAACTAGAAATCTGTCAAA
>MJUU01034159.1:92545-116928 GCA_002080025.1 Modiolus philippinarum
TGTTAACCAAACTCTGACTCAACTAGAAACCTGTCCAAACAAAACTCTGACTCAACTAGTAACCTGTCAAAACCAAACTCTGACTTAAGTACAAAACACAAACTTTGACTTGAATAGAAACATGTGTTAACCAAACTCTGACTTGACTAAAAACCTGTCTTAACCAAACTCTGACTCAACTAGAAACTTTTGTTAACCAAACTCTGACTTGAGAGTAGAAATCTGTCTAAAACAAACTCTGACTTGACTAGAAACCTGTGTTAAGCAAACTCTGACTTGAGTAGAAACTTGTCTAAACCAAACTCTGACTCAACTAAAAACAAGTCTAAACCAAACTCTGACTTAACTTGAAACCTGTGTAAACCAAACTCTGACTAAACTAGAAACTGGTCTTAACCAAACTCTGACTAAACTAGAAACTGGTCTTAACCAAACTCTGACTTTACTAGAAGCATGTCTAATCCAAACTCTTATTTAACAAGAAACCTGCTAAGTCAAACTCTTGATTTAACTGGAAACCTTACTCAGACTTTACAAGGATTCTTTTTTGCTTTGACTAAATTAGAACTTTTCTAAACAAGATATTTTAATTTTACCACTGAACCCCTGTAGTGAAAAGTCAACAAATTCCAATACATTTGCAGGTCCATGTTTTGACCTGGTTGTGGATTGTGGATTAGGCTATTTATATCAAACTCTGTTGTGACCATGGTAACTATTACACCCCTAATGATTTCCAGTGATTATTGTGTCTATAACTACTCATATTTGGTCCTGTGGTAGTACTAATCAATTGCTACTTGACGGACATAAGGTCATGTGGCCTCAATTGTGCGGTCCAGTGACAATGTTAAGTTTCTTTGCTTAAGTCTATTTCTCAATAACTAGTAATGGTTGGTTGATAATATTTGGTATATAGGTTGGTCTTTGGTAGTACATGTCAGTCTGGCAGGTGACCTTTGTCCTTGACCTCACTTTCATGGTCTACTTGTCACTTAAGTTTCTCTGCTTAAGTCCATTTCTCAATAACTAGAAGTGGTAGATTGATAATATTTGGTATGTAGGTTGGTCTTGGGTAGTACGTCAGTCTGGCAGGTTACTTTTGTCCTTGGCCTCGATTTCACAGTCTAGTTGCCATGTTAAGTTTCTTTGCTGAAGTCAATTTTTCAATAACTAGAAGTGGTAGGTTTATAATATTTGGCAGGTTACTTTTGTCCTTGACCTCAATTTCACGGTCTAGTTGCCACATTAAATTTGTCTGCTTAAGTCCATTTCTCAATAACTAGAAGTGGTAGGTTGATTATATTTGGTATTTATTTTATCATAGTTCTACTGTCGAAAGGGTTAAACTTTAAAAAGTTGAGTTTTAGCGAGAATTTTTATGTTTAACCCTTGAGACAGTAAAACTATGATAATCAATGACTTGCGAATGATATAGATTTTATTTCTTTAATCTTAAAATTAATGACATTTTCATGTGTTTTAGTTTCTACCCCGTCACTGGCCTCTACAATCAATACTGGGACATCACCAGATATGAAATTTACATTGCATGGAAATCAACAAAAGCAAATCCATTATAGGTGATTCAAGATAAATAAACAATGTATGTTTTGAATAAATACTTTTTACATTGATTTATACTCAAAATAAATTTATTTAAGGTATATTTTGCTATTTCAAAAAAAGTTTGTGATCTTTTCAATATCCAATGAAATGGCGAGATCAATTTATCCACATGTTGGAGAACACTTTGATCTCCTATAGAATGAACTTAAAGAGAACAGCATTAGAATAAGAGAAAAATTTTATTAAAGTCAAACCAAATGTCATACTTTCTTTTTTCAAGGTCAATACAAATTTTCAAAGTTGTGTAGTTTGTTTTGAAATTTTAAATCTGAACAAAAAAATTTACCTTCATGAGTAAAATTTTATGAAATGCTTAAATTACAGTTGGCCCTTGTACCAGTAACCCATGTAAGAATGACGGATACTGTACTATAGATAACGGCCAAGCTAAATGTCAGTGTAAAGGAAACTGGAAGGGTGACAAGTGTCAGAGTAAGTATTGTTAAGGGAGTTTTGAGTGTCAGAAATTTTGTAATTAGAATGTAAACTCTAACTGTTTGTTTTGAAAAGCTTTACTCATAGAACAACATGAGCAAAAAATTTTGAAAATACATGTAGGAATTTTTTAGATATGAGACGTCAAAATTTTGGCGGGAAAAGGTTCTCTCAAGAGCTTCCTTCATTTTTCATTACCTCTTTATATTCCTTAAAATTGAAAAGTTGATAAAATTGTGGATATTGACCCTTTCACCGATAGTGTCCCAGGCGGAAGTAACTCTGAGACGATGGCTTCCCTGACTGAGTGAACACATTGATGGGTGCTACACTTTAAATATATACCAGAAATTCATTTTTGGGAGTTGAATGTTAATTTTTTTTGCTCTAGAATAAAAGATTACAGACCTTTGTATTTTATTTATTTTCGAGTCAATTCCTTATATATTTTCGTGTGAAAATTTGAATACCACACACGAAATTTGTCCGATTTTGGAAAAATTTGTATTCCCGTTAAAAGTTCCAAAAGAAATTTTCAAAAAATGCACAGAACCCCCCTTTTTGTTGAAAATTTTATATGATATATCCCAGGTAAATTTCTTACAAAAATTGTGAAATTCTTAGTATTCTTTCACAGTGGTAACACCTTATCCATTTAATATAAACAGAAAAGCTGGATGGGTTCAATTTCAAACACTTGTAACTCAAAAATGAGCCCTAAAACTAGTCATAATTTTTTGCTCAAATTTATGCATTCACAATGCTCTTACACACAGAACAAACAATATAGAATACTTAAAATTCTGGAAATGATTAGTGACAGACCTTAAATGTTATTTAATTTTCAGCTTAAAGAGAAAAATGGAATCAAAAATTAATTCTTAATAAATAAAGTTGATTATTAATCCTGTTTTCTAATTGGCTAATATTGTAATTTTCAAGGTATATATTTCATAGTTGACATTTCTTTAATTGATCTTATATTCCTACCTATTATTTAAGAAATGATTCATGGGCGCCGGTGGTTTGTTGGAGATTTACGTATGGGTGGCCATTATTTTCGTTAATATTTTACCCAGAGCGTAGCGTAGCGGAGCGAGGGGTAAAATAAACGAAAATAATGGACACCAATATGTAAATCGACTACAAACCACCGGCGAACATGAATTATTTCGATTCTAATATGACATTTCATGATCTGAGCGGACCTATAGTGTACACGGTAACGACAGCCATTACTTCAGATTTATTGACGTTTTTGTGCACAAAACATATTGTGACGTCGTCCGTTTCAGCGTAAAGACTGTTGTGAAGTCGCTCATAATGTTATTGGAGATTTTCATATGGCTAGTTGTCATGGTTTCCATTGTTCCCATATTAGAATAGTTTATAAAATATAGGGATTTGTTTGTGTCAGCTTCTATGTGGGATTGTAGATGTTTGACCTGTTGTGACACATGCTATTAGAGCTAGATGAAATGACATAGAGTGACGAGAAATTGTCACAAATGTTTAATTACAGAACTGAGATAGAAATGCTAAACTATCAGATCTTGATGTGTGTCAGGCAAACCATTGTTGTAAACATATTTTATTAATTGATTAATAACATGCATTATACAATATAAACTAGAACAATTTCAATAATAAATCAATTAAAGGGATTCAAAAACAAGAACAAGTCTTATCTTAATCCGTGTCCCGAAATGAGATAAATTACATGTAAATAAATTATCAGAGCTCACATATAAAAATGACAAGATTATGTAATAATTATGTTGTTTTTCACAA
The DNA here is from genome assembly GCA_002080025.1 of Modiolus philippinarum. Taxonomy (NCBI): domain Eukaryota; kingdom Metazoa; phylum Mollusca; class Bivalvia; order Mytilida; family Modiolidae; genus Modiolus; species Modiolus philippinarum. Next base: position 96,401 of record MJUU01034159.1, read on the forward strand.
AAGCATGTAAAACCATTCTACAAGCAAATAATCACTTCAATAAATTAGCTCGGATGCGGAAAACATTGCCATCAAAGACTAAACAGAAAGACCAACATTTTATTTATTAATGAGGTTAAAGTTTGCATTAAGGTTCATATCTGAGAAACTACATGTGGCTCATCAATGGTTTTAGGTCAATGGATGCATCTTATAGTCTTGCAGCTTCGGATAATAATTGGGTCACTTTGACCTACATTTTACACTTGACTGACTAGGTTAAAGTTTCCATTAATGTTCATATCTGAGATACTACATATAACACATCAATGATCATCGAATGTAACCTTCAACATTAAATTCATACATCTTTAGATGATATTAGGGTTATTATTTCTGGACAGCTGGCGAAGGGATTAGCTGTTGTTTGCGACTGCTCCTACTTCTAGTCACAAACACTACTCTTTTTAAAATATAATATATTCACTACAAAAGGCTGCTTGACTAGTATTACTTTGATATTTGTTACAGTTACAGATAGAGGTGTCCCAAAATGTTGTCCACAGGAACTGGTTTGGATATAAATACAGTAAAACTTTGATACAATGCAAAAATGTGCTCAGCTAAGTGTTGGCATTTTAGTCTTAAACAGGCTTGCCACACATCCTGAAAAACTAGAAAAAACTTTGGATTTCATTTTGAACTTCAAGGGCCTGGAAAAGACCTTGAATTTTAAAATATTTTGAAATATCCTGGAAAAATCCTTGAATTTGGTTAATTTAATATGTAAGAAAATTCTGGAAAATAATTATTGCAACTTATAATTTTGTCAACTATTTTGGTCCTTGAAAATGAATAGAAAATCCTTAAAAAGTCCTGGAAAAATCCTTGAAATTGGAGACATCAGTGCAGTGGCAACCCTGCTTAAATGTGTTGTTAAGCAGCAAGGGGAATTAAGTGGCATTTTAAGGTAGTAGGGAAATATTCTGCCATCTTTGCTTTGATAGGTATTTTTCATTAAAGAGAGAAAACATTTTTGACAATATTTAAATATTTTGTTTCAAACACATGTAACAGGTCCTTTTTACTTTAATTAGCATATATTTTGGATATAAAAATCAGGATGGTATTTGTGTAGTAAAATTCTTTGAAATGAAATTCTATGCAAGGGAAGTAATTTTACAAAGATATCACTACCAAAATTTTTCATTTTGTGAAATATAAAGAAAAAGGCTACACCGAGCGCAGCATGATACCACCGCAGTATGTCGACCACTGAAATTTGAACAAGTGTAATTTAAAGTGAAAGCGGACACACCTGGATATGGGATGTTGTCTCCTTGACATTTACCCCATTTCCTTTCTTTTTCATACAGTAAAGAGCTTTACAGATTATAATAAGATGGACACAATAAAGAACTTAACATAGTAATAAGCTGGACACAAATAAGGGAAAATGAAAATAAGCCCTTGTGATCCCTTACAGCTTGGAAGAAGTCAGAGCCATGCAAACTTTGTTGACTCACTATTGAAGCTTACATCGATACAAATCCAAAGAAAAAATCCAATTAAAATCCGACGAAAAGTTAAAATCTTAGACAATTTGCAACTTTGTGAAACTGCCTCCCTCAGGCCCATTATAGCGCTGAGACCATAAAAACTCCGCTAAATCTGTTGGCATACATTGTTCTACTGAGAGCATATGTCACGACGAAATCAAAGAAACAAACCCACTATATTCGATACAAAATAAAAATCATTATTTTGAAAAAAATTAAATTTTGCCCCCTTTGACCCCTTATAGTTAACAAAAGGTAAAAGATAAGTAAAATGTGATGACACACTTCTGAAAGCTTACACCAAGAGGAATCCAAAGAAAAAATCCCATGAAAATCAAATTAAAAATAACAATGTTAGAAAATCTGCATATTTCTAATTATAGCCCCCTTTGGCTTTTCAAAATTCTGATGGTTGAATGCTTTGTTAGTATTTCATAAGGAATCCAGTGCAAAAAACTTCATCAAAATCAGACTAAAAACAAAAAAGTTGGGTTTTTTTTTGTTTTTTGTTTTATATTTGCCATTTTCGGGCCCCATTTATATCATTAACTGTACATGTAACATTTTAATCCTTTAACACACTTCAGATTTGAAATTTCCCCTGGAATGCACTGAAAGAAACCCATTAAGATCTGATGAATAATAAATATTCTACATCCAGATATGTGAACACACCTACTTTGCCAAAAGTGTCTACAGACAACAACGACGACAACAGCACCATACCATTATACGACCTCAGATTTTTTGCTGTCAGATAAAAAAAATCAGTCACTGCTATTTTCTTTTTGTTTTTAGAAAGTTCAATACAAAAGCTGGCGATAAATGAAATTGTTGAAAAATGATGTAATGGAAAAAAATGTTATTTTCTGTTACATTTCAGATCAAAATTTCCTTTTCTCCATGAAGGATTGTGAATTTGTAGGACTGGTGACACCAATTTTATTTTATTTATTTTTTAGCTATCTGGAACGAATGTCCGGAGAGTTATTGTCATACCCCCGGCGTTGGCGTTGTCGGCGTCAGCAAAACTTTAACCTGGCTTGTGGAATCGATACCTGAAGAGCTAGGGTGTTGATATTTGGTATGTGACTTCCTTGTGATGAGAGCTTTCTTCTGGTACCATACTTGTAGACATTTTTACCTTGACCTTGGCCTGAGGGCAAGCTTTAAAAAATTTTAACCTTGCCTCTAGAAGGTAGGCTTTTAGTGGTAAGGTGTTCATATTTGGTATGTAACTTCCTTATGATGAGAGCTTTCTTCTGGTACCATACTTGTAGACATGTTGACCTTGACCTTGCCCTGAGGGTAATTTTTGAAAAACTTTAATCTTGCCTCTAGAAGGTAGGCTTTTAGTGGTAGGGTGTATATATTTGGTATGTAACTTCCTTATGATGAGAGCTTTCTAGTGGTACCATATGTGTAGACATTTTGACCTTGACCTTGCCCTTGATTTTCTTCAACCATAAAAAAATAATTAATAGCAAAAAAAATGCCAAAAAACATGTAGTGACAAAAACCACATATCTTTTTTGTTTTTCACTAAAACTGAAGATATGAATAGAAAACCGCAAAAAAACGTATTTTTTAATTTCTATTTTAACCTATTTATGAATTCTCCGCCGAAAGCCGATGGACAATTAAATTATGTTCGTGAAGATCGCAATTGTTCATGACACATATATTTTTCAATAAATATTGCAAAAAACATGACAAAAGTAATTATTTTTTTCAACAATTTTAAAACTTGCCAGAAAATATTATGACATTATACAATTATGGCCCGTTGTTAAGGGAAATTAACATCCAGATTTGTCAACCCGAGGAGAGAGTTGTTTCCAGTTTCATTAATTCCAAATCAAGAGGTCGTATTATGGTTTTAACCCCACAAAGAAGACTAATATAATCTGCTAGTGATTTTTAGAATCTACAGGGTTGTTTCTCTCTGTGACATCATATCCGGGTTGTTCAGCAGGAAACAACAGGATTGTTCCTGCAGTGATGCCATATCGAGGTTGTTTGCTAAAATATCTGAGTTATTTTGAAGTCACCTGATTGCTTTCATCCAATTAAATCTTCTCTTACTTAGTAAAATATAATAATACGCATCGATGTCCTAATACTCACAGTGCACAAACGGATATTTTCCCTTTGGCATAATGTTCACTAATACATGCAAGCCATTTATATACTAACAAACACTCATATTTAGTATGATATGCTGTAAATGTCAACTAAGACTCAAATTTTGCACACATTTGTCTAAACCGTGCAACAAATGGTGAATTCATATTTAGAGACATATAATTAATCATGTAATTATATGTCTCTGGCATAGTATATGCCAATTTGTCAAAATGCTATCTACCTACTGTGACTCAAATTTGGTACAAATTTCCTGAAAGGATGCAACAATAAGGCTATCAATAGTATAGTACATGGTGCAAATGCCATCTAGTACTCAAATTTAGTAAAACTTTACTGAAATTAGGCAAACAATATGGATAGAGATGGCATGCCATATGGTACAAATGCCATGCATTGCTAAGATTTGGTACAAATTAACTGACAAGATTCAACAATAGGGATATAGATAGTATGCAATATGGTGTAAATGCCATCTAGTACTCAAATTTGGTAAAAATGTACTGAAAAAATACAACAATAGGGATATTGATATTATGGGATATGAAGTAAATGCCATCTATTACTCAAATTTGGTACAAATATACTATAAACATGCAACAATAGGGATATCTATAGTATGCGATATAGTGTAAATGCCATCTAGTACTCAAATTTGGTACAAATGTAATGAAAATATGCAACAATAGGGATATCCTTAGTATGATATGGTGTAAATGCCATCTAGTACTCAAATTTGGAACAAATGTACTAAAAACATGCAACAATAAGGATATTGATAGTATGGGATATGGTGTAAATGCCATCTAGTACTTAAATTTTGTACAAATTTACTGAGAAAATGCAACAATAGGGATATGGATAGTATGCGATATAATGTACATGCTATCTAGTACTCAAAATTGGTACAAATATACTGAAAACATGCAACAATAGGGATATTGATAGTATGCGATATGGTGTAAATGCCATCTAATACTCAAATTTGGTACTAATTTACTGAAAATATGCAACAATAGGGATATCGATAGTATGTTATATGGTCTATTTATAATGCCATCAAGTACTCAAATTTGGAACAGATTTACTGAAAATATTCAACAATAGGGATATTGATTGTATGTCATATGATGTACATGCCATCTAGTTACTAAGATTTGGTACAAATTTACTGAAAATAAGCAACAATAGGGATATCGATAGTATGCGATATGGTGTAAATGCCATTTAATGCTCAAATTTGGTACAAATTTACTGAAAATATGCAACAATAGGGATATCGATATTATATGATATGTTGTAAATGCCATATAATACTCAAATTTGGCACAAATTTACTGAAAATATGCAACATTAGGGATATAGATACTACATTGTACAATGCATTACAGTGTAAATGCAATCTACTCAAATTTTATGCAAATATACTGAAAACATGCAACAATTGAGATATCGATAGTATATGATATGGTGTTAATGCCATCTAATACTCAAATTTGGTACAAATTTACTGAAAATTTGCAACAATATTGATATTGATATTATGTGATATGATGTAAATGCCATCTAGTGTTTAAATTTAGTATAAATTTCCTGAAAAATATGCAACAGTTTCCATATCATTAGTATGCAATATGCGGTCTAGTACTTGAATTGAAACAAATTTACCGAAAATGTGCAACAATATAGGATATAGATATAATATGATATCATGTAAAAACATCTAGTGCTCAAATTTTGTACAAATTTACTGAAAATATGCTACAATAGGGACATCAATAGTATGCGAAATGGTGTAAATGCTGCCTAGTACTCAAATTCTCTATTTATATAATTAACGAGGGTTTTAAAGGAGTGGGTCATTGTACATTCTATAAAAAATATGGAAGACGGAAGACGGAAGAAATATTGAAATTCTCTTGTACAATATACATTGTATGTAAAATAAGATCGTGTTCGGTGTACGAAAAAAGTCATGGATGCTGTACGATGATAACCCCAAGCCTTTGCCACCTTCATAATTATATGTGAATGTATGCTCGTTAATCAAAAGATATAGAAGGAATACTTAATAAATAAGAGTAGAAAAAATGACATTTTAAAAGCGAGAAAAGCAACATGAGAAATACAGCAAGCAAAAATCTGTATCACCATTTTTAGCTCACCTGACCCAAAGGGTCAGTGTGAGCTTTTGCCATCACTTGGCGTCCGTCGTCTGTCTGTCCGTCCATCCATCGTCTGATAACTTTTCACATTTTCATCTTCTCCTCTGAAACTACTGAAGCAATTTCTACCAAACTTTACAGGAATGATGTATGGAAGGTCCTTTACAAAGATTGCTCATTTCGTTCCGATCCGACAAAAAACATGGCCGCCAGCGCGGAACTTTGGTTTAACATTGGACCCTATGGGAAAAATCACATTTTTAGTTCGCCTCAATGAAGTTGAGGTGGACTATTGGAGTACCCCCGGCGTCCTCGTCCGTGTCCGCGTCCCCGTCTTAGGTTTAACATTGGACCCTATGGGAAAAATCACATTTTTAGTTCGCCTCAATGAAGTTGAGGTGGACTATTGGAGTACCCCGGCGTCCTCGTCCGTGTCCGCGTCCCCGTCTTCATCCGCCTCCGCATTTAGGTATATATCTTGGTAACTATGAAGGGAAGGGTCATCAAGCTTTGTGTACAGATGCATCTTGGGCTTACTCACAGCCTGCATGAAAATTAGGTCTCTTTGACCTATATTTTCTGCTTGACTGGCTTTCATTTAATTTTAGGTCTCAGTAACTGTACATGGTAGGATCATCTAACCTTGCATGTGCATGCATCTTTGGGGTAGGTCAGCATCCAGGCAAAATTTGGTCACTTTGGCCTATATTTTCCGCATGATCGACTTCCATTCAAGTTTATGTCCGAGTTCAGACATTCAAGTTTACGTCGAAGTTCAGATCCAAGTAACAAGGTACAATTATCTAACCTTGCATGTGCATGCATCTTTGGGGGTAGGTCAGCATCCAGGCAAAATTAGGTCACTTTGACCTATATTTTCTGCATGATTGACTTTATTCAAGTTTACGTCCGAGTTCAGATCTAAGTAACTGTGCATGGTAAAATCATCTAACCTTGCATGTGCATGCATCTCTGGGGGTAGGTCAGCATCCAGGCAAAATAAGGTCACTTTGACCTATATTTTACGCATGATTGACTTACATTCAAGTTTATGTCTGAGTTCAGATCTAAGTAACTGTACATGGTAGGATCATCTAACCTTGCATGTGCATGCATCTTTGGCGGTTGGTCAGCATCCAGGTAAAATTAGGTCACTTTGACCTATATTTTCCACATGAGTGACTTACATTCAAGTTTAAGTCTGAGTTCAGATCTAAGTAACTGTACATGGTAGGATCATCTAACCTTGCATGTGCATGCACCTTCGCCGGTAGGTCAGCATCCAGGCAAAATTAGGTCTCGGTTACTGTACATGGTAGGATCATCTAGCCTTTGTATACATGCATAAGGTAAATAGAATTTCTGTGTCCATGTGCCATAAAGAGGCGAACTTTGTAATCATTGATTACCTATGTTTATATTCTGCTTTGAAATCACTGAAGCAAATTCAACCAAACTTTACAGGAATAATGTACTTAAGGTCCATAACAAGGATTGCTCATTTCATTCTGATCCGACAAAAAACATGGCTGCCAGCACGGAACATAGTTTAACATTGGACCCTATGGGAAAATCACATTTTCATCTTCTGCTCTGAAACGGCTGAAGCAAATTCAACCAAACTTTACAGGAATGATGTATGGAAGGTCCTTTACAAAGATTGCTAATTTTGTACCGATCCGATGAAAAACATGGCCGCCAGCGCAGAACTTGGGTTTAACATAAGACCCCCATGGGAAATTCACATTTTCAACATCTGCTCTGAAACTATTGAAGCAAATTTAACCAAACTTTACAGAAATGATATATGGAAGGTCCTTTACAAAGATTGCTCATTTTGTTCAGATCCGACCAAAAAAAAAAAAGGCTCCCAGCGTGAAACTTGGTTTAAAATAGTACCCCTATATGGAAACATCTTTTTCATCACATGCACTGAAATTATTGAAGCAAATTCAGTCAAATTAAGATTGCTTATTTTGTTTTGATCTGAAAATAAAGACCGCCAGCACAGAAATGTTTTAACATAGGATCCTATGGGATAAACATCACTTTCATCCCCTGCTGGAAGCATTTTGTCAGGTGAGCGATTCAGGCTCAGTGTCTGAGCCTCTAGTTTTATTTACACAATTGTAAATAACAAGCTTTTAGGAAAGTATTCTAGAGTTTAGACTGAAAAATGAGATCTCGACAAATTTTTATTGAAAATTTAATCTTCATTTTGTCCTGCAAAAAAATAAAATTCATTTCTTGTATGCACTGGCCACTATAAAATAAAAACCAAAATGCAAATACATTGGACATCGTGTATAGTGTAAGGTGTAAAGTGTATGGTGCATGGTGTATGGTGTATGATATATGGTGTATGATGCATGGTGTATGGTGTATGGTGTAAGCTATATGGTGTAATGGTGTATGGTGTGATGGTGTATGGTATATGGTGAAATGGTTCATGGTGTATGTTGTAATGGTGCTGGGTGTATATGGTGTATGGTATAATGGTGTGATTGGTTATGTTTTACTGTACAAGCACTGTATTTGATTTGTTTTTTTTTTCTCACTTCCATTTTAGTTTCTCCATGTGATAGTATAACATGCCATAATGGTGGTGAATGTACCGTAGATCCAGATGGAATAGCCAAATGTTGTTGTAAAGGTGACTTTGGTGGTATATATTGTGAAGGTGAGTTGTGTGAACAAATAAAGGGATATGGAGTAAATGTACGTGGGACAAAATCTCTATAAATACATGGTAAGATCAAGCAAATGGAACAATGCTTTCATTGTCGTTCTTCATCATGAAGTCACCATGAGGCCTTCAACAAAGAGCAAACACTCTTACCTCATAGCAAGTTCAAGACACCACTAGGACCGGTTTAAGCGGAATACACTTGCTATATGTTGAACAACCCTACATCCATCCCCTGTTTTACATCATTAATGTTATGGATGTGGGATTATCAACAAGCATAAAATATCGGGCAAAGCACTGTTACAAACAGTGTCATTTGTTTCCCGACAAAGGGACCAATAGACAATACAACATATAAATGATGACAGGGAACTCATCGAGTTGATTGTAAGAAAACTTGGCCAGTAAAATTGGGAGATTGGGGCAATATATATACAGATAATGAGAAAAATTGGGAGATGTGGGCAATATATATACAGATAATCAGAAAAATTGGGAGATGTGGGCAATATATATATACAGATAATGAGAAAAATTGGGAGATGTGGGCAATATATATACAGATAATCAGAAAAATTGTTTAATATATTTACCAAACAAGAAAGCTAAATGTTGAATTTTGATAGTTCATTCATATGAGAAATTATCACATGAACAAATACACCATAACTGACAGAATATACAGAGCATACCTTAATTCATTGACAAGAAAGTTTCTGTTGAACAACTACAAATAGTAAAATGACATTACTAGAAAAAAGAAGGGAAACGGGGAGTGTGTCAAAGAGACAATGACCCAAAGGGAAGTAATAACAACTCAAAGCCACCATAAGATCTTCAAGACTTAGTTCACTTTTAAATTGAGGAGGACTATTGGAGTAAACATGGCCTTGACGTCCGAATCTATATTAAAGTACCGTATATCAGGTTATTTTCGCGCCTGCTTTTATTCACGAATTTGGTGTAAAGCAAGGTAGGGAGATGTTCGCTGTGTTTATAGTTCGCATTTATCTGGTTTATCTTGTGCAATTATATGAATGGGCAGTGAAATTTACAAGGAGGCTAATATTAGCATTGGATTGTCAACTGTGAATATAGTGAAAATCAAACACACACGAAAATATCTGGTATATAAATCTTAGAAACTATGCAGGACAAGGGTTTTCAAACTTTGAATACAAGGGTTTTTGAGTTGCCGTATAGCATGCAAGAAAATTTCGTCTCTCTGTTGTATATTTTCTGCAATATTGCTTACATTCAAATTTTGTCAGTATTTATGCCTCAGTGAGTGAATGTTGCAGGACTCATGCATAGTGATGCTTCTTTAGTGGTAGGTCAGCATCCCAGCAAAGTAAGGTGAAAATAACCTAAATTTTCTACTTGATCAATTAACATTCAAGTTTATGTCTGATTTCATATTTGTTATTGTACATAATTGGCCAGTATCCAATATGAGGTCACTCTGACCTGTATTTTCTGTTTGAAGGACGTGCCTTTAAGATTCTATCCAAGTCCAAATCTCACTTTATATGGTAGAATATCTAACCTCATGTAGAGTATCTAACCTCGTATATGTATTAATTTCCCTTTGATAGGTCAGTATCCAGGCAAAATTCTTTACTGTGACCATGTGCAGTAACTTTGTAACCATCGATTACCCATGTTCTCAGGGTCATTAACAAAAACTGTAAACCGGGAAATTATCGCGCCGTCTTTACTTCGCAATAAATTGACGGGATTTTAGTTCGCACTGCTTTGAATTCGCGCTGCCAAATTGTTGACCATTGACTTCCAGTATAGAAAAGTATATTCGCACAGTTTTATTTTCACGCTTCCATTCCAAACGTGAAAATTGAGAAAATAGAACTGCCCCGAAAATTTCCCGGTTTACATTCATCATTGCAATTCTTCTTTGAATTAATCTACTTACTTCTAACAACACCTTTACTAGATCCTTCAAAAAATCCTTTCATTTGTCTTTCAATCAAACAATCAAAGTTCTAAAAAATTTTATTGTTTGAAAATTCATCTTCACTGGAATATCAGTGTCAATTTAAGTTAGGAGATGAAATTGGTACAACAGTATTCTATAAAACAAGTTGATGTAATTGTTTAGCTTTCTTCCTATCTATCTCAAAACATTTTGTAAACAAAACTGAAGTTCTGGTGTTTTCCGACATTCATCAATATGCAGTTAAGTAAGTGAGAACCAAACAGCAGTTTATAGCAAATAATCCAGGGACAAAGGCAACATTAGAAAAGTAAAAAAGAAAAGAAAGACATAACATGAGTACGGCACAAACACAGGTCCAATATAAAGCATCGGTGAGATCAGGTACACCGGTAGAGTAAGCATATTCTGCTTCTTATAAGACACCCCGAGTTGAACATGTCAAATCTTGTAGATGAAATAAAAATCTCAAGCCTATAAGGGAAGGATCTGTTGTCATCTGGGAAACAGATATCCCATAGCGGTTGACTAAATTGTGGTGTGAAACGTAAAACTTTAGCAGTGATGACTCATCATACCTTTGTTTATAAGTATCCTATTTGTGAGCAACTATGCTATATCAACAAAATCACTGTATCACCCACAGGCCCTTGAGTAGCAAATGAATTAGGAGATGTAAACTCTGTATGCCAATGCTTTTGGAATGTTGCTACAAAGAAAAGGGAAGTTAACTATTGGAACAGTTAAGTATAGAAGTATAGACATAGTGGACATTCCAAATGATCATTTGGTCTACTCTGGTATGGATACCTTACGTTTTATGTTATGCTTACAGATCGTCCATGTGCTAAAATCTCATGTAAAAATGGTGGAACATGTAGTGATAGCAGCGGGAAAGCAGTTTGTACATGTGTAGGAGCATGGACTGGACAGTTCTGTACAGGTATTAATAACAGTTTATTCTTCATCAGGATTTTTTATATTATAAAGTATGCTTATTTATAGATCTGCTCTTATTTTTAACCCTATGTCTTTGGTATTTTTATACCCCGCCACACGTAGTGGCGTGGTATTATGTGATGCCCTCAGTCGAGTGTCTGTCCGTCCGTCTGTCCATCCGTCTGCCCCCCGAAGGTTTCCGACTGATAACTTTTGAACGGAATAACATACAGTCTTCAAACTTGGTATGTAGCTTGTTCATCACAAAACTCAGGTCGAGTGCGAATATGGGTTCGGAGGTCCAAGGGGTTCTGGAGTTATGCCCCTTGATACTTCGAAATTTTGTGAAACGTGGCGGGGTATCATGTAATCCACCATTACTATTTTTGATAATTACAGTCAAACTTGCCTTAGCTTTTACAATGAATAGAAGCTACCTGATTTTATCTATAAAAGGTATCCTTTAAAATCAGGTACCTTCTTATTCATGGTGAAAGCTAATGCAAGTATTTCTATGTACCTTAAAATTCAACAGCAAATATCTCTTCAAATATCTGCTGGAACAACTTGAAATTTTTACACATTGTTTCTCTTTTCACAAAGTCAAATTCTGAAAAAAATGAACCTTTTTAGAATTCTTAATTTTGTTTTCTCAAAAAACAAGTTTTTCATTTATAAATGCAAACATTGTTGAGAAGGATGAATTTTGAACCTTTTGTGCTCCTACCTGTAAGTTTTGGTAAAAAAAAATTACTGTGTTTGTAACTTTTGACAATACAACTTCCAAACAAGCTCGTTCTTAGAAAAGCAATCCTTTGACTTTCAGTTTTCAACAAAAACCGTTGCTGTGACTTGAAAATGACAAATTTTTTGACAAAAATTGACTTGCTTGTTCATTTGAAATTTATAAAAAATACATAAAAAGGTTGATATGGATAATATACATGTATCTAGGGGGCTAGATAATATTGAAAAAGTGGTGCGTTTCTTTTGTTGGTCAGTATATATACAAAGGTAACATTTGATTTTACAGTGAGCCCTTGTGCCAGTAATCCATGTAAGAATGGCGGAACCTGTACTGTAGTCAATGGCCAAGCTAAATGTCAGTGCAAGGGAGACTGGTCAGGAAATCACTGTACAGGTAAGAATACATGCAGTACATAATTGAACAATATACGTAGACTTTGTTGTGTTATGCTGGATAATCAGTACTCATAGTTTTGAAGAAACGATTCTGCATGGATGGAAACTACTTATACAAATAATAATATGCAAAAGTGCATTAAAAGCAAAAAATTCAAGATTTTTTGGTGCAAAATCTAACACTTTTTAGAACAACTCATCATACAGTTTAGCTCAGCTGGCCTAAAAGGCCATGTTAGCTTTTGCCATCACTATGCATCCGTCGTCCGTCTGTCTGTCTGTCCATCTGTCTGTCTGTCTGTCAACAATTTCAGATATATTCTCCTCTGAAACCACTGGGCCAAATGTAACCAAACTTGGCCTGAATCATCATCAGGGTATGGCTTCTCAAACTGATGTTCAGTTTTTCCCTCTGTTGAACAACATGGCCGCCATTGCTAAAAATAGAACATAGGGGTAAATTGCAGTTTTTGGCTAATAACTCAAAAACCGTTACAGATATAAAAAATCTGACGGTGGGTAAAAATTATCAGCATGATTAGATCTATCCACTGTGCAATTTTGAGGAAAATCTGAAAACCCATCTCGTAGTTATAGCCCTTTTTCTGTTAAATTTTAAAAAATTTTGCATTTTTTATTTTTTATTTCAAAAAGTGTAACAGATAGAGGTCAAGTGTAAATTGCAAAAATGTTCAGCATATCAAGATCTACCCACCCTGAAATTTTGAGGAAAATCCATAAACCCAAGAAGTTTGTGGACGCCAATTCTCCTACATCTTTCATAGGATTTTTATCAAGCTTCACAAGATTTTTGAGAATCCTGCTTAGTTGTGCATATCATCTCGCCGGATTGATCGGCTAATTTTTGCAGGAGTTATGCTCCTTTTTATGTCGCCTGCACACGTAGTGTGGGGCAACATATAGGGATCACTTTGTTATGTCGCCTGCACACGTAGTGTGGGGTGACATATAGGGATTACTTTGTTATGTCGCCTGCACACGTAGTGTGGGGTAACATATAGGGATTACTTTGTTATGTCGCCTGCACACGTAGTGTGGGGTGACATATAGGGATTACTTTAGTCGTCTTGTGTCGTCGTTGTTGGTGTTGTTGTCCGTCCCACTTTTTCGTAATACTTTTCTCAGCAACTACAAATCACAGCCACTTGAAATTTTGTATGTGACTTTGTTATGAGGTTCCATATTGCGCTTATTGAATTCACGNATTGGAGGTGTTTGAGCTACAAAAGTTTGAGAAACTGAAGATCAACTGTATAACTTACAATGTTACCTTGATTGTGGCAACTGAAAGCCAGGTGAGTGATACAGGCTCCTGGGAGCCTCTGGTTTGGGTAGCGTTTGCCAAATATGTATGCATGTTAAAAAAAAAAAAATTCTATTCATAATTCTTTTAATCTACCTATCTTATTCTTCTCATCTAGTTTATTATCATAATTACAATTATAATTGAATATGTACTTATTTTTCCCCCCTCTCAAGGGGGAGACATATTGTTTTTTCCATCCGTCAGTCTGTCCGTCCCTCAAGAAGTTTGTGGACGACAATTCACCTACATCTTTCATAGGATTTTTATCAAGCTTCACAAGATTTTTGAGAATCCTGCTTAGTTGTGCATATCATCTCGCCGGATTGATCGGCTAAATTTTGTAGGAGTTATGCTTCTTTTTATGTCGCCTGCACATGTAGTGTGGGGCAACATATAGGGATTACTTTGTTATGTCGCCTGCACACGTAGTGTGGGGTGACATATAGGGATTACTTTGTTATGTCGCCTGCACATGTCGTGTGGGGCAACATATAGGGATTACTTTGTTATGTCGCCTGCACACGTAGTGTGGAGTGACATATAGGGATTACTTTATTCATCTTGTATCGTCATTGTTGGTGTTGTTGTCCGTCCCACTTTTTCGTAATACTTTTCTCAGCAACTACAAATCACAGCCACTTGAAATTTTGTATGTGACTTTGTTATGAGGTTCCATATTGCGCTTATTAAATTCACATATGTCAGACATCTACTTTCTGTTTGCCGACTTGGAGTATTTTCAACAAATACTGTCAAAATTTTGGTTAACACTTTTCTCGACCAACTACAAATTACAGCTGCTTGAAATTGTGTATGTGGCTTAAGTATGGGGTTCCATATTGCGCTTATCGAATTCATTTCTGTTTGACATCTACTTCCTGTTTACTGACTTGGAGTATTTTCAACAAATATGGTCAATGTTACAAATTTTTGTAACACTTTTCTCAGTTTATTCAATTGGTTTAAATCTTTAACTCCTTAAAAACTGTAAGTCATATTCCAACCAAACTTGCAGGATATGTTGTTCACCTAATTTAATTGTGCACCTGATACTTAAAATTTCAATTTTACAGATTTTAGAGGTTCACTGAGCAAAAATAGCTCAAATGTTAATTTGGTTTGTTAATCTGCAAGACCTTGCTCTTTTAAAGTGCAGGCGACATAAGTGTTCCATGGAACACCCATCGATTTTTGACTTAGAATTTTGCAAAGTTTAGTTTATGGACGCCAATTCTCCTACATCTTTCATCAGATTTTAGGCAGACTTCACAGGATTGTTGACCATCATGCCTAGTTGTGCATATCGTCTCACCAAATTGATTGGATCATAATTGTGGGAGTAATGCCCCTTTTTGACTTAAAATTTTGCAAAATTTATTTTTTGGATGCCAATTCTCCACATCTTTCTTCAGATTTCAAGCAAACTTCACAGGATTGTTGACCATCATACCTAGTTGAGCATATCGTCACACTGGATTTATCGGCTAATTTTTGTGGGAGTTATATCCCTTTTTGACTTAGCATTTTGTAAAATTAAGTTTGTGTACGCCAATTCTCCTACATCTTTCATCTGATTTCAACCAAACGTCACAGGATTGTTGACCATCAAGTGTTGTTGTGCTTGTTGTCACACCGGATTGATGGGCCAATTTTTTAGGGGAGTTTTGCCCCTTTTGGACTTTTGCTAAATTAAGTTTGTGGAAGCTTATTCTCCTACATCTTTCAAAGGATTTTAACTTGGTTGACCATTATGCTTTAGTAGTGCATACTGTCCAGCTGGAATGAATGGCCACCTTTTGGCCACATAAAAATTACTTGTGTTTTATCACTGAAAGAACATTACATATTCTGGGAGGGGGGAGACGTTCGTTTTTGTATCAAAAACACATTTCTAGTTCACTGTTGTTATGATTTGATACCTTGTATTTGTATATATTATTATTTACTATCACATTTATCAATTAAGGGTGGTCACTCCTCAAGTCTATTATATCAAGGATTTAAAATAAATATTTCTATTTATTAGAATATGGATCATACATCATTTTAAGCAAAAAATATTGATAGGTCAGTGTTTCCATTTTTGAGATTTAAACGTCTAAAATTTTGGTGGGAAACTGAAACTTCTCTAGACTTTTCATTCACTTTGCATTAATGCAATCAACCTTTGAAATGCAATGAAGGAATATCAAGAATTTCATCAAATTTTGTCAAAAGTCTAGTGAAGATGTGTACAATCATATTTTGAAAGAAAAGTGGGGGTCAGTGTGCAAAATATTCTAATGCATCATGATGGATAAAATAAGAGAATTCAGAAATTTGGGGACTGTTTCAAAAACCTGAGGAGTGACCATCCTTAAGTTCAAGATCAGTGTTTTAATTACTTGTTGAAATTTAGTCACACATAATTTTGGCTCACCACACCTGTATTTATTTTCATATCACTATATTGCCACTGTGCAACACTTTGTTTAATTATAATTTCAAGACATCAGTATTTTAATTTCTCCCACCTGAGACAATGGAATCCATTGTTTTTTCGGTGCAAGATTTTTCGTCTTACACAGGGGGTGTACAACAAGCTAAATACATTTATTCCCGCTAATATTTTATCGTAACTAGGCCTACATGAAAAGACAAGTATATCATTTAATACAATTAAATAGGTTCTTGAATTTATTTGAAAGACGAAAATTCGAACTGGGACGCTTGCTCCATGCATTAAGATGTTGTGCAAAGGGAAGTTGTTCATTGATGTCAACTATGGCGTTTTGACGGTGATTTGTTTTTTACATATATATATGTATTTGATTCTGAGGGGAAGAAAATTAATCAAACAACAGTGAGAATATCAGACAAAAAATCTCAGACACCCTCAGGTAAGATTTCTAGCGTATCGAACTGGGCAAGCTTTGTCCAAGTACTTGAAATCTTGCCCAAGGGTGTCTGCGATTTTTCTTTCTGGCACTCACCCTGGTGTTAGTTTCAAATAATCCCTTTGAAGGTTCAGTAGGACTTTTCTTGTCTTCTTGTCTCACTTGCAAAAATAGTCCCCTTAAAAAATATATAGGTTAGAATTTGACTTTATAGGGGTCAACAGTGCATTGTGGGAGTGTCTTAACAAATCCATTATAATTTTTTACTATGGTACCCTGGTGATGGTGTTGCATGTTATAATATTTAGATGTTTTTACAGGATCCCCATGTGATGGAGTGAAATGCTATAATGATGGTACATGCAACGTAGACACTGATACAGGAACGGCCTCTTGTTGTTGTAAAGGAGACTTCACTGGTGAAGAATGTCTTAGTAAGTACATGTGCAGTTGTTACGGCCCTCCAAGAAATGGCGACCCCCTATAATAATCAGCCTGATGTCCGTATCTCTCTCTGTCTGTCTGTCCATCAGTGTTTTCTCTGTTGTACAATAATTCAAGATTGCCTTCACCGAATTTTATGATTTTTTTACTCAAAGTTGAACCTGACCAAAGGAAGCTGCCTTTTGTTTTTGAGGAAAATCGTAGAATGATTTTGGGGGAAAAACTTTGTTTTAAGATGAAAAGTGTATATTTTTAGAATTAGCTCTATGTCATACAATAACATAAGATTGCCGCCAGGGATTTTAATGATTTTGATACTCAAAGTTGAACTTGAATAGAGGAAATTCCCTTTTGTTTTTGAGGAAAATCTGACAACAGTTTTGAGGAAAAAACTTAGTTTTTATATGAAAAAGTGCATATCTTGAGAATAAGCTCTTATGTCGTATAATAGATAAAGATTGCTTTCAGGGATTAATATGATTTTGATATACAAGGTTGGTATTTACCAATTTAAAGGAAGCTCTATTTTGTTATTGAGGAAAATCTTAAAACAATTTTAGGGGAAAAACTTCGTACTCATATGAAAAAAGGCATATTTTGAGAATTAGCTCTGTGTCATAAGATAACTTAAGATTGCCCTCAGGGATTTTAATGATTTTGATACTCCAAGTTCAACTTGAACAAAGGAAGCTTCCTTTCATTTCAATACAGTTTTGAGGTTTTTATATGAAGAAGTGCATATTTTGAGAATAAGCTCTATGTTGTATGATAACTTGAATCCTTCAAAGATTTTTTTTATAAAGTTTATGAGTAGGAGAAAAATTTTACACATTTTCATTCTTTGTTTCTAATTATTTTGGAATTATTAATTTTTTTGTGAATATACATTGAATTCAAGGAAAATAATACAAAGAAATTGAATATACAGGTATAATAGTATTATACCAACCTCTCATGGTTTATTTTCTTTGTATTATTATTAATGAGGGACATACAGAATTTATTTAAATAAAATACAATGCATTGGTAAGCAAAATGTAAAAATTTAAATCATTTTTCAGTAATTAAAATAAATACATTCTTGGAGTAGATTTCTAGTGATGTGCAATTTTTAATTGTTTTGAAACCTATTAGTATCAAACAATATTGTGATTACAGTCGATCCATGTGCCAGTAATCCTTGTAAAAATGGTGGAATTTGTGGTGTAGTAAATGGAAAGGCTTCATGTATATGTAAGACTGGATATTCTGGATATTACTGTTCAGGTATTTTTATTCATTAAATCATATGTTAACATGGGGTAGATTCTTTCTGTTAGAAGTCTGGTTAGAACAAAACAGGCACAATGTCCATCAAATCGTCTCCATTAAATGTTTATAGCAGATCATCCAAGAATACAGCCATTGGGGAACATAGTGTAACATCAGACCCTATGAAAACACATTCAAAGATTTTGAAACAACTGAATCAATTGAAACTACTTGTCTGATTGCAAACAAATTTGGTTACAATAGTTTTTTTTGGTCCCTTTCAAAATTGTGTCTAGCAGGTCTCTTGCAAATTCAAGATGGCTACCAGTAGGGAACATAATTTGATATTGGACCCTATTGGAAAAAACATTCAGTGATCTTTTCTTTCTTAAACAACTGTCTGTATTATCAATGATCGAGATGATTTTGGAATTATTTTTATAGATGAATCATGCATATATAAGTGATGTGCATGATATTTGTTTTTGCTTATCTCTTTTTGTTTTCATAAGGGAAAATACCAGAACATTTTTGTGTCGCCTGCACCAAGTGCAGGATCGACACATAGGGATCACTATCCGTCGTCTTACATCAGTCCGCCCGTCTGTCTCTCCGTCTGTCTGTCTGTCCGTCTGTATGGCTCAAAAATTTAAGCATTATCCGCAACTCCTCCTAAACCGCTTGGCACTTTTCAACCAAACTTGCAGGAATGCTTCAGTATATGTTAAAGATGTGCACCATGCATTTTGTTTTTCTTTAATTTTGTTTTTTCCAGATTTTACGGGTTATTTGACTTTGTTATTTAAGCTTATTGGAAAGGTTGAGGGTACGTCTCCATTATCCGCCACTTCTCCTTAACCGCTTTGAACTTTTCAACCAAACTTGCAAGAATGCTTCAATATATATTGCAGATGTGCACCATACCTTTAGTTTTTGATTACTTTTTTTTCAGATTTCTAGCAATGTTTGGACTTTGTCATTTTAGCTTATTGGAGTCATAGCTTTATAGGGTATATACCTCCATTATCCGCAACTCCTCCTAGACCGCTTGGTACTTTTCAACCAAACTTGCAAGATTGCTGCAAAATATATTGCAGATGTGCACCATGTATTTAGTTGTTGATTAATTATAATTTTTTCAAATTTTATAGCAATTTTTGGACATTGTCATTTTAGCTTATTGGAGTCATAGGGTATACCTCCATTATCCGAAACTCCTCCTAGACTGCTTGGTCCTTTCCAACCAACCTTGCGGGAATGCTTCAATATATATTGCAGATGTGCACCATATTTAGTGGTTTATTAACTTTTATTTTTTCAGATTTTCTAGCTATGTTTGAACTTAATTTTAATTTTGATTTTTTTATGGTTATCATTGGACTTTGTCATTATATAACAAAACAGGAACTCTTAAAATATATAGTGCAGGTGACACATGTGTTCCGCGGAACACCCATGCATTTTCACATCACAAAACATTAATATTTTCGGGATATTACATCCAAAAGTTTCCCATGAACTAAAAAGTCACTCCAACAAGTTATGAAACAGCTTTGATTCCTAAATTTTTTTTTCATATACATGTATAAGAGTTAATGGATGGGTAATCTATACTTTCTGTACCAGAGAAACTAAATTTAATGTCATTTTTAAAGCTTTCTTGTTTTTGAAATTTTTAATTGTGAATGTAAAATTTTTTCATACTTTAATCAATATAACATGTGACACATATTATCTAATCACTTTTCACAACTGATATTAACATATACTAACCTTTTACAATTTCAGTCATTGGCTTGCATTGTGAAAATGGAGGAAGTAGGAAAATCGGTAGTAACGGGAAGCCATATTGTGACTGCAAAGGTGAATGGAAAGGACCTACATGTACAGGTAAGAAATAACTATACCACAAACCCACTAATGACCATTACTTCTAATTTTGCGTAGATCATTTTCCCTATTATTTTCTGGCAATTTAACATTTGTTCATTCTTTCATTTCACTTGGCTTTTGGTATATTTTAAAAAACAAATGTTGTATATACAATGTATGTATGTATG
>MJUU01034159.1:128309-147065 GCA_002080025.1 Modiolus philippinarum
TTAAGGTAGTTCGATCCTAATAAAAATATCAGACAGAATTTTTTTCTTTTCAGATATTTTGTAGGTCTTTACCTATATGTTCCGAAAATAAAATAAAAATGATATGTCACCGATCATCTTTTCCTGTAATCAAGCTTTGAAAATCAGGCCAAATTCAGTATTTTTCAGCAATATTTACAAAGAATATATAGGGAACTGTGAGAACGTGCTTATTGTTTATCTTTCATATAGAATAAATATCAGACAGATTTTTTTTATTTTTTGATATTTCAGAGATATATACTTAAGCTATATGTTACGCTGAAAAAATCTACATGTCACCATTCGATTAAGAAAGTTATTTGATATAGTTTACGTAATAGACAATATTTACGGGTAAAGGGAGCTAATTGGCGGGAAAGTGTATGTCAATCTATTCTGACGTCACAAGGAATAGGCCAATACAGGATTTTTCCGGCTTGAAAATCAAGTCAATTCCGCATCCGATTCGTGTTACACAAATGCGCCAATCGAATGCGCCGTGTATTAGTGTCGATCTACCTTAATTGTGATACATTTGATTTTAATTGATTGATCAGATTGAAACATGGCTTCAAAATTTTTACCATTATCCGCATCTCCTCCTAAACCACTGGGTACTTTCCAATGAAACTTGCAGGAATGCTTCAGTATACATTGAAGATGTGCACCATGCATTTAGTTTTTCTTTATTTATTAGGGCCCTGCATCTAGATGCGAGTGCCCTATAGTTTTCACTTTGTCTGTCCGTCCGTCAACAATTTTTTTCGTCAAAGATTTCTTGGCTTGTATAAGTGGGAATGATTTGTAATTTGGTCTGAAGCTTGGAAATGATGAGTTGTATTGTGTAAGCAATTTTCAAGTTTGTCGGGTATCCACTTCCTGTTTGTCGATACTTTGATTTTTTTTCTCTGAATGAAATTTTCGTCAAAGATTTCTTGGCTTCTACAATAGGGAATGATTTGAAATTTGGTCTGGAGCTTGGAAATGATGACTTGTATGGTGTAAGCAATTTTCAAGTTTGTCGGGTATCCACTTCCTGTTTGCCGATACTTTGATTTTTTTCTCTGAATGAAATTTCGTCAAAGATTTCTTGGCTTATATAAGTGGGAATGATTTAAAATTTGGTCTGAAGCTTGGAAATGACGAGGTGTATTGTGTAGGCGATTTTCGAGTTTGTCGGACTTCTACTTCCTGTTTGCCGCTTCTTTGATTTTTTTTACTTTAAACAAATTTTTCGTCATAGATTTCTTGGCTTATACTATAGGGAATGATTTGAAATTTGGCCTGGTGCTTGGAAATGATGACTTGTATTGTGTAAGCAATTTTCAAGTTTGTCAGGTATCCACTTCCTGTTTGCCGATACTTTGATTTTTTTTTCTATGAACAAAATTTTCGTCACAAATTTCTTCGCTTCTACAATAAGGAATGATTTGAAATTTGGTCTGAAGCTTGATAATAATGAGTTGTATTGTGTAAGCAATTTTCAACATTGTCAGGCGTCCACTTCCTGTTTGCTGATACTTTGATTTTTACTATCCATGAAATTTTCGTCACAGATTTCTTGGCATGTACAATAGGGAATGGTTTGAAATTTGGTGTAAAGCTTGGAAATGATGATTTGTATAGTTTGAGTGACGTATAGGTTTGTCACTGAATTACTTTCTGCTTTGCTGATACTTTGATTTTGAACTTTAAATGACTTGATATTTAGTCTGAAGCTAAGAAATGATATAGTTTGGTAAAACTTCAAGAAATCACTGTATCCAGCAAATTACTGTATCAACACATTAGTGTGTCANGAGTTCAGATCTCAGTCACTATACATGGTAGGATCATGTAACCTTGCATATGCATGCATCTCTGATGGTAGGTCAGCATCCAGGCAAAATTATGTCGGTTTGACATATATTTTATGCTTGAACGACATACATTCAAGTTTAAGTCTGAGTTCAGATCTCAGTCACTATACATGGTAGGATCATGTAACCTTGCATATGCATGCATCTCTGATGGTAGGTCAGCATCCAGGCAAAATTAGGTCACTCTGACCTATATTTTATGCTTGATTGATTTACATTCAAGTTTTTGGATGAGTTCAGATCTCAGTAACTATACATGGTAGGATCACTGTAACCTTACATATGCATACATCTCGGATGGTAGATCAGCATCCAGGCAAAATTTGGTTACTCTGACAATGTGCCATGTAATCATTGATTACCTATGTTTCCTATTGGAAATGCCTTTTATCTATGTCAGCCATGGTCCAGGTGAGCGATACAGGCTCTTGAGAGCCTCTTGTTATGTAGTCTAATATATATAATGTGTTAATTGTGATACATTTGATTTTAATTGATTGATCAGATTGAAACATGGATAAACTAAATACTCTTAGCTACAGAATATTTTGTTACAGTTTATTGTGTCGCCTGCACCTAGTGCAGGATCGACACATAGGGATCACTATCCGTCGTCTTGCATCCGTCTGTCCGTCCGTATGTCCGTCTGTATGGCTTCAAAATTTTTACCATTATCCGCATCTCCTCCTAAACCACTGGGTACTTTCCAATGAAACTTGCAGGAATGCTTCAGTATACATTGAGGATGTGCACCATGCATTTAGTTTTTCTTTATTTATTAGGGCCCTGCATCTAGATGGGGGCGCCCTATAGTTTTCACTGTCTGTCCGTCCGTCTGTCCGTCCGTCAACAATTTTTTTCGTCAAAGATTTCTTAGCTTGTATAAGTGGGAATGATTTGAAATTTGGTCTGAAGCTTGGAAATGATGAGTTGTATTGTGTAAGCAATTTTCAAGTTTGTCGGNTAACAAATTTTTCGTCACAGATTTCTTGGCTTCTACAATAGGGAATGATTTGAAATTTGGTCTGGAGCTTGGAAATGATGACTTGTATGGTGTAAGCAATTTTCAAGTTTGTCGGGTATCCACTTCCTGTTTGCGGATACTTTGATTTTTTTTCTCTGAATGAAATTTTCGTCAAAGATTTCTTGGCTTATATAAGTGGGAATGATTTAAAATTTGGTCTGAAGCTTGGAAATGACGAGGTGTATTGTGTAAGCGATTTTCGAGTTTGTCGGACTTCTACTTCCTGTTTGCCGCTTCTTTGATTTTTTTACTTTAAACAAATTTTTCATCATAGATTTCTTGGCTTATACTATAGGGAATGATTTGAAATTTGGCCTGGTGCTTGGAAATGATGACTTGTATTGTGTAAGCAATTTTCAAGTTTGTCAGGTATCCACTTCCTGTTTGCCGATACTTTGATTTTTTTTTCTATGAACAAAATTTTCGTCACAAATTTCTTCGCTTCTACAATAGGGAATGATTTGAAATTTGGTCTGAAGCTTGAATGAGTTGTATTGTGTAAGCAATTTTCAACATGGTCAGGCGTCCACTTCCTGTTTGCTGATACTTTGATTTTTTACTATCAATGAAATTTTCGTCACAGATTTCTTGGCTTGTACAATAGGGAATGGTTTGAAATTTGGTGTAAAGCTTGGAAATGATGATTTGTATAGTTTGAGTGACGTATAGGTGTCACTGAATTACTTTCTGCTTTGCTGATACTTTGATTTTGAACTTTAAATGACTTGATATTTAGTCTGAAGCTAAGAAATGATATAGTTTTGTAAAACTTCAAGAAATCACTGTATCCAGCAAATTACTGTATCAACACATTAGTGTGTCAAGCAAATTTGAATCCACACTCATCTAATTTTTACTTTTGCCCAGAGTTTCAGGATTGAAATTGCGGGGCCCTTCCGACAACGCCAGTTTCGACATGCTCTAGTGTTTTTCCAGGTTTTGAAGCTATATTTGGACTTTGTCATTTTTAGCTTTTTGAAGTCAAATGGTATACCTCTATTATCCGCAACTCCTCCTAGACCGCTTGGTACTTTAAAACCAAACTTGCAAAAATGCTTCAATATATATTGCAGATGTGCACCATGCATTTAGTTTTTGATTTATTTTGATTTTTTTTTAGATTTTCTAGCAATGTTTGGACTTAGTCAGTTTAGCGTATTGGAGTCATAGCTATATAGTGTATATACATCCATTATCCACAACTCCTCCTAGACTGCTTGGTACTTTCCAATTAAACTTGCAAGAATGCTTCAATATATATTGCAGATGTGCACCATGTATTTAGTTTTTGATTAATTTTGATTTTTTCAGATTTACTAACAATGTTGGACTTAGTCATTTTAGCGTATTGGAGTCATAGCTATATAGTGTATATACCTCCATTATCCGCAACTCCTCGTAGACCGCTTGGTCCTTTCCAACCAAAGTTGCAGGAATGCTTCAATATATATTGCAGATGTGCACCATGTATTTAGTTTTTGATTAATTTTTTAGATTTTCTAGCTATGATTGAACTTTGTCATTTCAGCTTATTGGAGTCATAAGGGTATGCCTCCATTAACCGCAACTCCTCAGAACCACTTGGTACTTTCCAACCAGAATGTTGTAGATGTGCCCATGTATTTTGATTTTGATTTTTTTCTGATTATCATTGGACTTTGTCATTATATAGCACAAAACAGGAATTCTTTATATATATAGTGCAGGCGACACATGTGTTCCGAAGAACACACATGCATTTTTCATTAAATCAAAGATTTGTTCAGGTTTTGCCAGGAATTCTGTGTAGACAGGATTTTCAATGAATTCTGTTTAGACAGGAATTATCATGAATTCTGTTTGGACAGAAATTGTCATGAATTCTGTTAAGACAGAAATTGTCATGAATTATGTTTCGACAGGAATTGCCATGAATTCTGTTTAGACAGGAATCGCCATGAATTCTATGTAGACAGGATTTTCAATTAATTCTGTTTAGACAGGAATTGCCATGAATTCTATTTAGACAAGAATTGTCATGAATTCTGTTTAGACAGGAATTTTCATGAATTCTGTTTAGACAGGAATTGTCATGAATTCTATTTAGACAGGGATTGCCATGAATTCTGTGTAGACAGGATTTTCAATTAATTCGGTGTAGACAGGATTTTTAATTAAATCTGTTTAGACAGGAATTGCCATGAATTCAGTTTAGACAGGAATTGCCATGAATTCAGTTTAGACAGGAATTGCCATGAATTCAGTTTAGACAGGAATTGCCATGAATTATGTTTTGACAGGAATTGTCATGAATTCTGTTTAGACAGGAATTGTCATGAATTCTGTTTAGACAGGAATTGTCATGAATTCTGTTCAGACAGGAATTGCCATGAATTCTGTTTAGACAGGAATTGCCATGAATTCTGTGTAGACAGGATTTTCAAATAATTCTGTTTTGACAGGAGATGTCATGAATTCTGTTTAGACAGGAATTGTCATGAATTATGTTTAGACAGGAATTGCAATGAATTCTGTTTAGACACGAATTGCCATGAATTCTGTGTAGACAGGATTTTCAATTAATTCTGTGTAGACAGGATTTTCAATTAATTCTGTTTACAGTTATATGACATGAGTGAGTTCGCAAAGCAAAATTTCCGTGTGCATTTCAAGTAAAAACGATCACTCTTTCAAAGATTTTCTAGAATTTATTTGTTGTCCGATGTTATAATTTTTAGTTCCCCTCAACGAAGTTGAACGAAGTTGAGGAGGACTATTGGAGTACCCCCGTCGTCCGGGTCCGTGTCTGTGTCTACGTCTACATCTACGTCTACGTCTGCGTCTGCATTTGGCATATATCTCTGCAACTATGCGTGGTAGGATCATCAAACTTTGTATGCAGGTGCATCTTGGGCTATCTCACAGCCTCCAAGAAAATTGGGTCTCTCTGACCTTTATTTTCCGCTTGAACGACTTACATTCAAGTTTACGTCCAAGTTCAGATCTCAGTCACTTTACATGGTAGGATCATGTAACCTTGCATATGCATGCATCTCTGATGGTAGGTCAGCATCCAGGCAAAATTAGGTCACTTTGACCTATATTTTCCACTTGAATGACTTACATTCAAGTTCACGTCCGAGTTCAGATCTCAGTCACTATATATGGTAGGATCATGTAACCTTGCATATGCATGCATCTCTGACTGTAGGTCAGCATCCAGGCAAAATTAGGTCACTTTGACCTATATTTTCCGCTTGAACGACTAACATTCAAGTTTACATCCCAGTTCAGATCTCAGTCACTATACATGGTAGGATCATGTAACCTTGCATATGCATGCATCTCTGATGGAAGGTCAGCATCCAGGCAAAATTAGGTCCTATATTTTAGGCTTGATTGATTTACATTCAAGTTTTCGGACGAGTTCAGATCTCAGTCACTATACATGGTAGGATCATGTAATCTTCCATATGCAAGCAACTCTGATGGTTGGTCAGCATCCAGGCAAAATTAGGTCACTTTGACCTATATTTTACGCTTGATTGATTTACATTCAAGTTTTCGGACGAGTTCAGATCTTAGTCACTATACATGGTAGGATCATGTAACCTTGCATATGCATACATCTCTGATGGTTGGTCAGCATCCAGGCAAAATTAGGGCACCTTGACCTATATTATATGCTTGATTGATTTACATTCAAGTTTTAGGACGAGTTCAGATCTTAGTCACTATACATGGTACAATCATGTAACCTGGCATATGCATATAACTCTAATGGTAGATCAGCATCCAGGCAAAATTAGGTCACTTTGACCTATATTTTTCGCTTGATTGATTTACATCCAAATTTTTTGACGACAAGTTCATATCTCAGTCACTTTACATGGTAGGATCATGTAACCTTGCATAGGCATGCATCCCTGATGGTACATCAGCATACAGGCAAAAGTAGGTCACTTTGACTTATGTTTTAAGCATGAGTGATTTATGTCCAAGTTTTCAGGCAAGTTCAGATCTCAGTCACTATACATGGTAGGATCATGTAACCTTGCTTAGGCATGCAAAGGTGATGTCAACAGCCAGTCAAGATTTTGTTACTGTGACAAAGTGCCATAACGAGGCGAACTCTGTAATCGTTGATTACCTATGTTTTATACTGCTAAAGAGGGCTAAACCAACAGCTTCTCTCCATAATATAGAAATAATTTTATGTTCAGTTGTTTTCTTATTGTGATTTTTTAAATACAGGTTGAATTTTTTAGCATCACAATTTATTCTATAATATATAGCAAATCTTGACGGTGTGAATTGGTAGACATTGTTAAATCGTTTCAAAATGGAAACTGTAGAGCATAACATTATTTAATACACTAAGAAGCTGTTGGTCGAGTTCTTTTCAGCAGTAAATAAATTATATAATTTGGACTAGAAATGAATTCTAGTGAATGTTTTGAACAGTGACCCTTTTTACTTGAAATGCACAAGGAAATTTTGTTTGCGAACTCACTCATGTCATATTACTGTAGACAGGAATTGCCATGAATTCTGTTTAGACAGGAATTGTCACGAATTCTATTTAGACAGGAATTGCCATGAATTCTGTTTAGACAAGATGCCATGAATTCTGTTTAGACAGGAATTGCCATGAATTCTGTGTAGACAGGATTTTGAATTAATTCTATTTAGACAGGAATTGCCATGAATTCTGTTTAGACAGGAATTGCCATGAATTTTGTGTAGACAGGATTTTCAAATAATTCTGTGTAGACAGGAATTATCATGAATTCTGTTTAGACAGAAATTGTCATGAATTCTGTTAAGACAGAAATTGTCATGAATTATGTTTAGACAGGAATTGCCATGAATTCTGTTTCGACAGGAATTGCCATGAATTCTGTTAAGACAGAAATTTTCATGAATTCTGTTTAGACAGGAATTGCCATGAATTCTGTTTCGACAGGAATTGTCATGAACTCTGTTTAGACAGGAATTGTCATGAATTCTGTTTAGACAGGAATTGCCATGAATTCTATTTAGACAGGAATTGCCATGACTTCTGTTTAGACAGGAATTGTCATGAATCATGTTTAGACAGGAATTGTCATGAATTATGTTTAGACAGGAATTGCCATGAATTCTGTGTAGACAGGATTTTCAGTTAATTCTGTTTAGACAGGAATTGCCATCAATTCTGTTTAGACAAGACAATGCCACAAGTTCTGTTTAGATAGGATATTCCTGTATGGAGAAAGAATTTTAATTAAAAAAAAAATCAGAATTTCATCCTAAATTATGTCGTTTTAAGATGACCCATACTTTTGTCATCTAATAGATAAAATTGGATTTGAGAAAGCAGAAACTGCCAGTTTTAACAGAGATAAAGCCTGTTTCCATAAATTTGAAACTTAGACACCACATTTTCTTGTTAAAGTTAAGATAATTCATGCTATTCTCTTTTTCAATGTTTTATTGAGGTTTTGTAGTTTGTAAAATTGCAATAATTAACTGTCTTTTGTTCTTTCAAAATCGTGAACTTTGTTACCACCCTACTTTACGAATATGAAAAATATTCTTAAGGTGGTATTTGTCTAATTAATATGGCCATTATAGAATATAATATATATAATGAACATATTGGTGTTGTTTGATTCTTTGAATTATAAAAGAAAAACAGAATATTTATCATATAAATAAAAATTTTAAGTAGATAATGTACTGTATAGCAGATAATTTTCACGGTTGCCAAATTTCGCGATTCATTCTGGGTAGAAGTGTGTTAAAATTAAGCATTCATCAATTTTCTGGAATCAAAATTTGTGTGAGGAAAAGACATGTACAAAGATAAACTGACTTTAATTTTGTGAGTTTTTATTTTCTCGATTCCAGAAACCTCGCGAATATAGCGAAAATTAGAACCTTGCAAAAATTACCCGCTATACGGTATTTATTTGGCCGTTCTAACTCTTTCATTTGTAATATTTATAGTCAGTCCTTGCCAAAGTAATCCATGTAAAAATGGTGGTAAATGTAATGTGGTTGACAGCAAGGCTAAATGTACTTGTGATGGTGGATGGTCAGGACAGTTTTGTACAGGTAGATATGTCGATAAAATCTAAATAAAAGTAGACTTTTACAGCTGTCCTAACTGATATTCCCAAGAAACTTTGACAGACTACTGTACATATAAACAGTTATTATCATTTGTGCTTCATTTTCCCTTTATTCACAGCTATTCAATTGCATGCCACCAAATATAATTACTATACAAAAAATACTGAAGTTGCATAAAAACAGTAAATTTCGTTATGCTGTACACGTGTTTCAAGGAGTTACCTCTCATCAGCAGCATTAAAATCAAATAATGTGGAAAGCAATAATCCGAATGTTGTCAAAAAAGAAGTACTCATTTCCAAAAATATCGAAATAGGAAGCCAATCCAGTACCAAGGACATCTACCGAGTGCCATACACGGAATGAAGCCTCTGTATTTTAAGGGTTTAGAATTTTGATAAAAACTGAAAATTTCCATAACATGCAAGGCAAAATTCTCATGTCAGACAAGTCTGACTATTCAGCTTGTGAATACCCCCGAGGACCTCTGGTCCACCAGCAGTGGCATCGGCCAAATGGTATAAAATACAAAAAATACCGAAGTTGCATAAAAACAGTAAATTTCGTTATGCTGTACACTTGTTTCAAGGAGTTACCTCTCATCAGCAGCATTTAAATCAAATAATGTGGAAAGCAATAATCCAAATGTTGTCAAAAAAGAAGTACTAATTTCCAAAAATATCGAAATAGGAAGCCAAATCCAGTACCAAGGACATCTACTATGACACTTTATGCCATAAATCATAAGAAATCATAAACATTTGAGTCTGTGAAAACAAAATTAAAACATTTGTGACATGCAAAAATATCACTTATATGATATCAATAATGGTACTCGATGTAATTGATGTAATGGATTTTGGCCTTAAGGTAGTATCGGGTTTTAAAAACTGTATCATTTTTGCGCATCTGACAAAAAATGTAATTCACTATGGGAAGGTTGCCGAAATGTTTTGTGATGTCTTATAATAGTTAAATTGGATCAAATATGTCACTTTTATTTGGTGAACATGCAAAATATTGAACCTTTTAAGGAAACTACTGTTTTTATTAAGGGGAGATAATTTGTATAGAAATAAAAGAAAGAAATCGGTTTTTTACCATTTAAAAAAATAAGTTCAGTGACCCCAAATATTGATGGCAAGTATATTAGCAAGTAATTTAACAAATGTTAAAAAATTATGTCTGACGTGACTAAAATAATTTTAATATTTTGTTATAATATACTAATTTTCCATATTATTTCAACCAAATAGCTGATTTTTACATTACAGATTTTACGCTTATATGGCTGGTGACCCCCCAATTTTTATTTTTTGTGTGCTCTAATAACAAAGTGTAAGTCATGAAAATAGCAGAAAATTCTATCTGACAATTTTTAGACCCCTGTACACCTAACCAATTGAAAAGATGGCACCTTCTTTGCTATAATGGAAAGATGATCTTGGTTATACATTGGATACTTTGAAAGAAATTGATGTGGATTTCTGTGATAATTAAATAATCAAAGGCATAAAAAACACTACAGTTGAACTACTATGGATGGAACTGCAATAAAACACCATGGATGTCATTTATTCAAGTTTAAACATGTTTCAACCTCTATAGCTTGAACGGAACAGAAGTTCTGTAACAACTTTTGTTCCAAAAGGATGAAATATAATGGGATATCTTTGTTCCTAACAGAATAAACATTATATATAAAAATTTTCCAAAAAAATGAAATATAATATTAATGTTCATAATATTTCCTTCAAAGGAACTCCTATTAGGTGAAACAATGAATGTCGAAAAGGACAACACGTTATCTGCTGTGTTTTACCAGTTCTGTAGGTGTTGAGGCAGTAGAAGTTCGACTGTATTGTATACCACTGTTGATGCAAATTATAATACAATAGTATTCTATAGGACTTTGATCATTTGATTAACAGACAAAAGACAGGAGTCTTGAAGAATTTGTAATAGGTATTCTTACAGGATTATAGGTAAATTCATTAAAGAATTGAAAATGTAATCATGTAAACTGAGAAATTTTTCATAGCAGTTTTATTTTCATGATTTATACATTTGGAATGGAAGCGTGAAAATAAAATGGCATGATGATACTAGTCTTTTATTGAAGTCAATGGTCAACAATTCGGCTGTTCCAATTCCAAACTACGCAAACTAAAATCCTGTCCATTTACCGTGAAATAAAGACAGCGTGAAAATTTCCAGGTTTACAGTAAGTTAATTTTAAAAATTCTGTATAAAGGTCAATATTTTTATTTATTATAGTGAACAAAACAGATCTATATTTTATTCAAAATGTATCATTACAGTAAGTCCATGTGCCAGCAGTCCCTGTCAGAATGGAGGAGCTTGTTCAGTTATTGGTGGCAAGGTCAAATGTGTGTGTAGAGGAGACTGGCAAGGAACATACTGTACACGTAAGGACATTATTGTTTTCCAAAATTTGGATAAATAATATTAAATGTATTTTTATTTCTTACATATTTGATTTTAATTTTTTCCTAATCAAATGTTGGTGGGGGGGGGGGGATTTCCCGTCATCAAAATGAGCAAATCAGGAAATCCCGGACAATTTTTTGCAAAAATCTTGATCCCAGAAGATTGTATTTAAGAAATAAAATTTCCAAAAATAAAAAATACGCTATTGTTGCAATATTTTCAAGGTTATTTTGTTAAACATAGATAAACACGTTTGCAGGTAGGGTCGTTTCCGAAATGAGACGACAGAAAAATTGTAAAGAGTGTCTATTCGGACAAAAACTTGACCCCCAAAAAGTTATTTAACCTACAATTTCATTGTACAAAAATTCATTATTCTAAGTAAGGAATGCTTAACATAAGTTTCTGTCCAAAAAACATTACAATTACGTAAAATATTAATGTATCAGGCACGGACCATTTGATTTTCTTAAGGGTGTGCTCGACTCTACTTTTCTTTGATACAATTTGTCACCAGTTTTCAAAAGATTGATTGTTTGTGGGAAGTTGTTTCCTCCACTAGTAAAACTCAACACAAGACTTAATCAATAAAAAAAGGAGTTACACACAGCAAATCAATCTACAGATCAGTCATTTTCCGGGATAAAGTAGATCTAATACACAGTGGATAAAAAAATAATTCTACATTTTAATTCACTGATACCCGTCAGTGTGCTTTTAATGCCCCTTTATGTGGTTTTTATTATTTAATTCTTTGGTTTCTTTGGTCGAAAATATTTTTAGCTAAATTACAATATTTGAATAATTATCCTAGATCTGATTTCTTAAACTGGGTCAACAAAATTTTTTANAAAAGAAGTACTAATTTCCAAAAATATCGAAATAGGAAGCCAAATCCAGTACCAAGGACATCTACTATGACACTTTATGCCATAAATCATAAGAAATCATAAACATTTGAGTCTGTGAAAACAAAATTAAAACATTTGTGACATGCAAAAATATCACTTATATGATATCAATAATGGTACTCGATGTAATTGATGTAATGGATTTTGGCCTTAAGGTAGTATCGGGTTTTAAAAACTGTATCATTTTTGCGCATCTGACAAAAAATGTAATTCACTATGGGAAGGTTGCCGAAATGTTTTGTGATGTCTTATAATAGTTAAATTGGATCAAATATGTCACTTATATTTGGTGAACATGCAAAATATTGAACCTTTTAAGGAAACTACTGTTTTTATTAAAGGGAGATAATTTGTATAGAAATAAAAGAAAGAAATTGGTTTTTTACCATTTAAAAAAATAAGTTCAGTGACCCCAAATATTGATGGCAAGTTTATTAGCAAGTAATTTAACAAATGTTAAAAAATTATGTCTGGCGTAACTAAAATGATTTTAATATTTTGTTGTAATATACTAATTTTCCATATTATTTCAACCAAATAGCTGATTTTTACATTACAGATTTTACACTTATATTGCTGGTGACCCATCCAATTTTTATTTTTTGTATGCTCTAATAACAAAGTATAAGTCATGAAAATAGCAGAAAATTCTATCTGACAATTTTAGACCCCTGTACACCTAACCAATTGAAAAGATGGCTTCTTCTTTGCTAATGAAAAGATGGCTTCTTCTTTGCTACAATAGAATAATGGAAAGATTATCTTGGTTATACATTGGATCCTTTGAAAGAAATTGATGTGGATTTCTGTGATAATCAAATAATCAAAGGCATAAAAAACACTACAGTTGAACTACTATGGATAGAACTGCAATAAAACACCATGGATGTCATTTATTCAAGTTTAAACACATTTCAAACTGTCATGAAACAGAAGTTCTGTAACAACATTTGTTCCAAAGGATGAAATATAATGGGATATCTCTGTTCCTAACAGAATAAACATTATATAAAAAATTTCTCAAAAGAAGAAATGTAATATCAATGTTCATAATATTTCCTCCAAAGGAACTCCTGTTAGGCGGAACAAATATATGTTGACAGGACAACCCATTATCTGCTGTGTTTTACCAGTTCCATAGGTGTTGGAGCAGTAGAAGTTCAACTGTATTGTATACCACTGTTGGTGCAAATTATAATACAATAGTATTCTATAGGACTTTGATCATTTGATTAACAGACAAAAGACAGGAGTCTTGAAGAATTTGTAATAGATATTCTTACAGGACAATAGGTTAATTCATTAAAGAATTGAAAATGTAATCATGTAAACTGGGAAATTTTTCATGGCAGTTTTATTTTCGTGATTTATACATTTGGAATGGAAGTGTGAAAATAAAATGGCATGATGATACTAGTCTATTATTGAAGTCAATGGTCAGCAATTCGGCTGTTCCAATTCCAAACTACGCAAACTAAAATCCTGTCCATTTACCGTGAAATAAAGACAGCGTGAAAATTTCCAGGTTTACATTAAGTTAATTTTAAAAATTCTGTATAAAGGTAAATATTTTGAATTATTATAGTGAACAAAACAGGTCTATATTTTATTCAAAACATATCATTATAGTAAGTCCATGTGCCAGCAATCCCTGTCAGAATGGAGGAACTTGTTCAGTTGTTGGTGGCAAGGTCAAATGTGTGTGTAGAGGAGACTGGCAAGGAACTTACTGTACAAGTAAGGACAACACTATTATCCAAAATTTGGATAAATAATATTAAATGTATTTTTATTTCTTACATATTTGATTTTAATTTTTTCCTAATCAAATGTTGGGGGGGGGGGGGNCATCAAAATGAGCAAATCAGGAAATCCCGGACAATTTTTTGCAAAAATCTCGATCCCAGAAGATTGTATTTAAGATTCCAATTTTTGCCAATCCTGTTAAATTTTATTATTAGAGCGTCTTCGGGTTTGCTCGGACGGAGGGGGTAACCGGACACTAATTAACTAATCAAATCACGTACTTGTCATTTGACATTATACGGTCTTTATGCGCGTTTTCGGCTTCTTTTGGCATCCTTTGTCTTACAAGACGTTGATAGTTCCACCATTATGCGTTTCATTTGGTGTTTAAGGTCCAGTATTTCAAGTTTGTATAGCATTACGCATGTGCGTAATAATGAAAGTAGAACGCCTAAGCCAATGGGATAGTTGTATTCTAATTTTATCTCATAAAATTTCCAAAAATAAAAAATACGCTATTGTTGAAATATTTTCAAGGTTATTTTGTTAAACATAGATCAACACGTTTGCACGTGGGGTCATGTCCAAAATGAGACGACAGAAAAATTGTAAAGAGTGTCTATTCGGACAAAAACTTGACCCCCAAAAAGTTATTTAACCTACAATTTCATTGTACAAAAATTCATTATTCTAAGTAAGGAATGCTTAATTTACATAAGTTTCTGTCCAAAAAACATTACAATTACGTAAAATATTAAAGTATCAGGCACGGACCATTTGATTTTCTTAAGGGTGTGCTCGACTCTACTTTTCTTTGATACCATTTGTCACCAGTTTTCAAAAGATCGATTGTTTGTGGGAAGTTGTTTCCTCCACTAGTAAAACTCAACACAAGACTTAATCAATAAAAAAAGGAGTTACACACAGCAAATCAATCTACAGATCAATCATTTTCCGGGATAAAGTAGATCTAATACACAATGGATAAAAAATAATTCTACATTTTAACTCACTGATACATTGTACCCGTCAATGTGCTTTTAATGCCCCTTTATGTGGTTTTTATTATTTAATTCTTTGGTTTCTTTGGTCGAAAATATTTTTAGCTAAATTACAATATTTGAATAATTATCCTAGATCTGATTTCTTAAACTGGGTCAACAAAATTTTTCAACCGGGCTGTGATCGGTCTGGGTGATCGGTATTTTTTATTTTGAATGACGTATGGTGGCCTAGATTAGATTTATGCATAGACGTCTTAATTTTATTTATTTATTTATTATTCAAGGGTAACTGTACCCAATGTTTGTATAATAAAACAATAAAAAAGGGTGACCTTGTTGGTACTATCATTTGTCCAAAGTCGGACGAACCTGTCCAATCTGACCCTCACTGTCATCAGGAAGAAAATTGTCTGTTCGGATGACCTTGGACATTTATATATCAATACCTTGTGCCATTCTAAAATATCCGATTTTTTCTTTAAATGCATTTATCTGGTGAGTTATTAATAGGTAGCATTGAACTCTGATCAAAGTTCACGCTTAACTGTCCAAAGATACCCGCAAACGCTCTAAGTCCTGATTTTTTCACTTCTAAAAACACCCCTTTCCTGTGTCCCAATGGCATTTTCAACCCGACTTCCCAGCTTTAAAAAAGGGCCATCCTGATTTCCCAAAGTTAAAAATGGCCAATCCTGGCGTCCCAAAAATACTCTTGTCCCCTCTCAATGTTCTCATACTGTAGTAATTTGGAGATGGGAGTTATTGTATGATTAAAGGTAGAAATGAATGCTTTAGCATCAGTAAGGTTGAACAAAACTAGATTCCTGATCACCTGAATGAATAAATGAAGACATACAGGTAACAAGAGTAAGCAACTCTCATAAGCTGAGTCTGCTGGACATATATCTTATAAGAGGTAATTTTTTTTTCGGGTCCCAGATTTCACATTTTCTTCCAAAATTGTTTGATTTTATATTTGGGGGACTAAAATATTTTTGATTCCTTATCATTTACTGTAAAAGTCCCATATAAATTATATTTCGCATTAGCCGTTTTCATGACACAGAAACAACCATGAAGAAAAGAAAAATTCAGTCCCCTAAAATAATTACTAACACAGTAATTAAACCTCTGCAATGGAAGTTTAGGGGGTATATACGAATCACCCTGTCTGTCTGTCTGTCCACACTTCTTGTAAGCGCAACGCCTTTTAAACCACTAGGAAGATTTTGATGATACTTTACACATAGCAAGGACACTATATGGTGATATGCATGAATGAGTATTATTATACCACCCGCAAACAAAGTTTGGGGGGTATATAGGAATCACCCTGTCCGTCCGTCTGTTCGTCCGTCAGTCTGTCCGTCCATGTACCTTGTCAGCGCATGTTCTCCTAAACCCCTGCCTGGATTTTAATTAAATGTTGCATAGTTGTAGTGCACCATCTGAAGATATGCTGGAAGCAATATGGTTGCTGTCCAAAATTATTAAGGGGAGATGATTCGTCTTAGAATTAATATTTTCTGGAAATAGGGGAAGTACTAACCTTGTCAGCACATGTTCTCCAAAACCGCTGCTTGGATTTTGATGAAATGCTATCCAGTTGTAGTACATCACCTGAAGTAGTGCATGAAATAATATGGCTGCTGCCTGAAATTTTGAAGGGGAGATAATTTGTCCTTAAATATTTTCTGGAAAAAGGGGGAGGACGAACCTTGTCAGTGCATGTTCTCCGAAACCGCTGCTTGGATTTTGATGAAATGTTACCCAGTTGTAGTACACCACCTGAAGTTGGGCATGAAATAATATGGTTGCTGTTCAAAATTTTGAAGGGGAGATAATTCGTGTTTAAGGATTTCCTGAAAAAAGGTGGAGAGCGGACCTTATCGGGCCATACTCTCTAAATCCGCTGCTTTAATTTTGATGAAATGTTACAAAGGTATAGTTAACCACCTGAAGATGTGCATGAAATAATATGGCTGCTACCCAAAATTTTGAAGGGGAGATAATTCGTCTTTGAATATTTTCTGGAAAAAAAGGGGGGGTGAACCTTGTCAGCACATGTTCTCTTAAACAGGTACTTGGATATTGATGAAATGTTGCACAGTTGTAGTATACCACCTGAAGATGTGCATGAAGTTACATAGTTTCTGTCTGTAATTTTGAAGGGGAGATAATTTGTCTTTCAATATTTTCTGGAAAAAAGGGAGATGTGTATCATTGTGTCCATACTTGTATTGTGTCCACATTTGTACTGTGTCCACAACTGTACTGACTTAAATTAACACTTGCCATATTGATTCAGGGTTCAATTAGTGGGGTATAACTTTGCTGTCATTGGCGACAGCTCTAGTTATTTCCTGAAACGAGGAAGGGGAGATAATGCAGCTTTGAATTTTCATTGATTTCATCTACACAGATTATCTTGTAAGTGCAACTTTTCTTAAACCACTTGAAGGATTTTGATGAATCTTTCCACGAAGGAGAGGTAATTTGACTTTGACTTTTCTTTGATTCGTTCTGCAATTATTATCTCACATTCACATCTCCCCTTAAACCACAGAAGGATTTTTTATGAAACTTTACACAAAGGAAAGACACTGTATGGAGATGTGCATGAAGGAATTTTAAAAAGTATTTATAAAGGGGAGATATTTGACATTGACATTTTGTTGATTCAGTCTGCAATCATCTTTTAGACTTGGACAATTTTTCAAAGATATAATTCAAAGGGTAGATATTGTGAAATCTAGCTGTGGGAGAGAAATGCCTTATCATTGTAATCCTCTTGAGAAGTCTCTAAAGCTTTTGATTTTTGTGTAAAATGCCAAAGAGGCCAAAAAAAGGAGAATTTATTTTTTCTGATTTTGACAGAATATTTTTATTGGAACTCTTGTGAAAAAAAATTTAATGAGGATTTTATTGTGGTCATACCTGTAATTTAATTGTCCACACCTGTCCTTAATTTGCACTTGCTATGTTGTTTCAGGATTGAATTAGTAGGCTGCAATGGTTTCAATTGACATATTTACTACTTTGTCCTGATTTTCATGTGAGCCATGTGAGCTTTTGCCATCACACAGCATTCATCGTCAGTCCGTCCTTCCATTAACTTTTATTCAAAGATCTTCTCCTCTGAAACTACTGGGAAAATACTAACTAAACTTGGCCGTAATCATCACAGGGTTATGCACTTTCAAGTTTGTGATTTTTATGTCCGTAGACCAAAGATCATGGCTGCTTTTACTAAAATTAGAACATGGGGGTAAATTGCTGTTTTTTTGTCCCCCGGTGCACCGCGACGGTGGGACATAGTAATGGTCTGCTTCCGTCCGTCCGTCCGTCCGTCCATCCGTCCGTCTGTCTGTCACACTTTCTTGTGGACGCAACTCCTCAGAAACTGTGTATTGGATCATGTTCAAATTTTGTAGGATTGTTAGTCACTATATGTACTAGATCATATCGCACCACCATTTTGATTTGTCAATTTTTATAGGAGTTATGGGACTTTGACCATTTTTAGCAATACTATACAACTGGAGATCTTGTGGACGCAACTCCTCGGAAACCGTGTATTGGATTTTGTTCAAATTTTGTAGGATTGTTAGTCACTATATGTACTAGATCATATCGCACCACCA
>MJUU01034160.1:240-25593 GCA_002080025.1 Modiolus philippinarum
CTAATTGGTCACGTGATATAACCTCATCCAACAACTGACATGTCCACATCAAAGAATGTCAAACCCACATCAAGCAATGGAAGAAACACATTATGTAATTGTAATATTTAAACCTTATAAAAAAGTTAAATCCTCAACGCTTAATGCTAAAACCTAATTGATTAGTGCCTCTACGACATTGAAAAGTGATATATCCTTATAAATTAATTGTAATTACGAACTGACGATTTATCATTACGAAATAACAAAACCACAATACATAATGAACCAACGACATAACGTAAAGTCAAATACACATCACGTAATGTTAAAACCTCATTGCCTAACGACAAAACCACATTACCTACTGCCACAGTCACATTAAATAATGACAAACCCATATCAAGTAATTGTGCGACCACATCATGTAATATTAAATTATCATTAAGTTATGACAATACGATATTGAGTAACAATAAAACATCATTAAGAAATGTAAAAACTATATTATGCAATGACAAAATAGCATTAAGTAATAATAAAACTACTTTCCTAAATGACAAAACCACAATTCGTAATGAAACAACCACATAAAGTAGTGGAAAAACCACAATATGTAATGAAATAACTAGAATACGCAATGAAGAAACCACAGTACGTAATGAAACAACCACATCACGCAATATTTAAACCATATTGCCTATTGACACAACCACATTGCCCAATGACACAACCACATTGCCTACTGCCATAACCACATTAAATAATGCCAAAACCATAACAAGTAATTACGCAACCATATCATGTCATATCAAAATTATATTGAGTAATATTACAACATTATAAAGAAATGTCAGAACCATATTATATAATAACAAAATATGATTAAGTAAACACGACACCACATCAAGCAATGTCAGAGCTCCACATAAGACAGCTGTGGCGTTCCATAGAATTTGCTTCTATAGTTTCAGAGCAGATGTTGAAAATAATGTTTTTCCCACGGTGTCCAATGTTAAAACTAAGATCTGTGCTGGTGGCCATGCTTTTTATGGAATAGTAACAAAATGTGCAATCTTTGCAAAGAACCATCTGTACATCATTCCTATTAAGTTTAGTTGAATCAGCTTCAGTGGTTTCAGAGGAGAAGATGAAAATGTGAATTTCCCTTAGATCAATGTTATACTATGTTTCGTGCTGGCGGCCATGTTTTTTTTTCGAATCGGAATAAAATCAGCATTCATTGTAAAATCAGCATTCTTTGTAAAGGACCTTCCATACATCATTTCAGAACAGTTTAGGTAAATTTGCTTTAATAATTTCAAAGCAAATGTTGAAAATGATGTTTTTTTTCCAATTGTGTCCAATTGTTAAAACTAAGATCTGCGCTGCCCCATGTTTTTATATTGAATGGGAACAAAACTAGAGGCTCAGAGACTGAGCCTGTATCGCTTACTTGACAAAATACTTCTCTGCAATGGATGACCAAAAATGATGTTTTTTTACCAATGGAGATCTAATGTTTGGCTATGTTCTCTATTAGCACCTGTGTTTTTTGTCCTATTGAAATGAGTAAACTTTGCAAAGGACCTTCTACTCATCATTCCAATACGATTTGCTTCAACAGTTTCAGAGAAGATGAAGAAAATGTGATTTTCCCCATAAAGTCCAATGTAAAGTAAAACGTACATTCTGTGCTGGCCGCCATGTTTTTTTTGTCAAATAAGAACAAAATGAGCAATCTTTGTAAAGGACCTTTAGTAAATCAGTCCTATAAAGTTGGATTACGGGGCCAATGTTAAATTATGTTCCGTGCTGGCGGCCAAGTTTTTTTTATTAATCTGAACGAAATGAGCAATCTTTGTAAAGGACCTTCCATTCATCATTTCTGTAAAGTTTGGTTGAATTTCCTTTAGCTGTTTCAGAGGAGAAGATGAAATGTGATTTTTCCCATAGGGTCCAATGTTATCCAATGTTAAACTATGTTCCATGCTGGCGGCCATGTTTTTTATCGGATCGGAACAAAATGAGCAATCTTAGTGAAGGACCTGAAGTACATCATTCCTATAAAGTTTTGTTGAATTTGCTTCAGCTGTTTCAGAGGAAAAGATGAAAATGTTATTTTTCCCATAGGGTCCAATGTAAAACTTAAGTTCCGTGCTGGCGGCCATGCTTTTTATCGGATCAGAACAAAATGACCATTCTTACTGGAGGACCTCTAGTACATCATTCCTGTAAAGTTTTGTTGAATTTGCTTTAGGGGTTTTAGAGGAAAAGATGAAAATGTGATTTTTTCCATAGGGTCCAATGTTAAACCTAAGTTCTGTGCTGGCGGCCATGTCTTTTAACGGATTGGAACGAAATGAGCAATCTTTGTTAAGGACCTTTAGTACATCATTCCTGTAAAGTTTGGTTGAATTTGCTTCTGTGGTTTCAGAGAAGAAGATGAAAATGTGAAAATTTCAGGTCAGGTGAGCTAAAAAATAGATGTATAACATTAACATTATCGAACAACTAATGATAGCCGTTAATCACTTTTATTTAACAAATACTTCCAGTAAAGAAACAAGATGTGTATTATATAATTATTCTAACAAAGTATCATGTTAACAGTATTGTCCTCTAACAAATATATACTGTTGTATTACACTTGTTGTTCAGATAAGAATTTTGTAGTAATCTGTGTTCTTAGCACATACGACTATAGTGTACATACCCATTCTTTCCAGGTACTGAATCCTGTCATGAACAACTTTTATGTTAACTAAAAAGGGTCAGTTAAAATAAGTATGGGGTTATTATTTTCTGGAAGGCATCTAATTTCCCTGACAGAATGATACGACAACATTCAAAGTTTGTGAAGTCAGTCAAAGTTTTAGTAGGAAAATGCATGTACCTTATCAATTTAGGCCAACAAATAATGAGAAACCTGGGTCAGTTATCTCCCTATACCAAGTTAGTTATATTTGGTTAAAGTGGAGATAATCTTTATTTAAATATCGAAAGAGGCTATTGATATGCTAATTCAAATTATCTCCACTTTGAAGCATACAAAACTAACTTGGTACAGGGAGATAACCGACCCAGGTTTCTCACAGCTCTGTATTTACTGCAAAAGGGTCTATTACATGACCATATTGTTGCTTCTGCATGAAACAGTAACTTTACTTGTACCTGATTTTCACATT
Organism: Modiolus philippinarum; assembly: GCA_002080025.1. Lineage (NCBI taxonomy): Eukaryota > Metazoa > Mollusca > Bivalvia > Mytilida > Modiolidae > Modiolus > Modiolus philippinarum. Next base: position 3,408 of record MJUU01034160.1, read on the forward strand.
AACACTACTTTTTGTTTGTATTTATTATAGGCAATAGACAACAATGAAATCTGTTAAAACTGAATACCCTGGGGTCTAAAATTTTGGTTTTATTGACAGGTGATTGAAATCAACAGGTCTAATTTATAGATTATTAGGACAAGAACTATTATTAAATGTGAAGTTTGGTTTACACAAATTTTTTAAATACTGTAGTTTACTCAGGGTTTAGATTTGACAGGGTTTATTTGTATAGATATAAATTTGGACTTTTTACTTTATTGAAAGTTTGGTTTAGACAGATTTCAATGTACTTTCATAAATATATCTTTTGTACTTTTTCAAAAAATTTCATTCTGACTGCTTGCGATAAATAATTTAACAAAATATTTTAAGCATATACAAGCATTTATACAGAAAATCCAAACAAATTGGTTATATATGAGATTATTAAAGGGGGAAAATGAGGGTTCACTCTGAAAAATCTAAAATGTTTTCAATATATTTGTTGTGAAGCTACACATAATTTTGAATGCATATTTGTGTAAATGCCACTCAGTCCAAACACAAAGGGATACTAGTTGACTAACCTCTTAATTACAATCAAAAACTGCAGTTGATATGTCAATCTGGTATATAAACATACACACACAATATCATTAACCATGCAATTTATATATCAATATTAACAACATGCTTAACATGAAACTTGTGAAGTTGATGTATTCTGTATCTTTGATGTATTCTGTATAATTAAGCTGCTTGATCATTTATCCCTTGTTTTATAATATGACAGTAATCTTTTATAAAATCCCTTTACTCTCATAGTTGACACAATTTATATATTTTAATTTTCTACCAATAACGGTGGTTTAAGGGTAAAGATGTTTTATGCCACTTCTGGCAATGACAGTTACAAGGTGAAAAAGTTCCTTTTGGCTAAGTGATCTAAAAATGTCATTATGAAATGTTTTCAATCAAGCTCATGATGACAGTCTCCTTATCTGCTGTGAAAAATACAATATCTTTAAAGACCCCAGAAAAAAAGTAGCTAATTTTATTGCTTTGGATATTTTAATAAAATACAGTACACATTGAAGAACCTTACTTGTTTGCATATATAAGTATCCAATTGCAGTTTTGATTACATCCAGATTAGTAGCTGACCTTGTACAGGGAGCTAAATAATAATACCATTTATGTGTGGCTATTCAATAAAGGGAAGTAACTGTGTATTACAATTTTTTGCTGGATAATTATATACAAAAGTGTTAACAGATGAGGTATAAAGATTGTGTGGATCTCTTATAAAGTATTATATACACTAAAGATATGTGCATTGTACAATATATCAAGCCATTTTAGTCTTACATGTTTTAATTTCTTTGTTTTTTGTTTTTCTCTTCATTAAGGATCTTCATTGTGAAAATATTTTTTCTTCAAGGTTACGTTTTATTTCATGTCGACTACTTACTTCAATTCAAAAGAATATCTTTTTTTAATTACCATAACACTGTTTTTATTTTTTTTCAATGGCAACACTGAAAATAACCTGATATATATTTTCTTGATTAAAAAAAATTATTTGTGCACAACTAATTGCGCTTTACATTTACATGCACCTATATATAAACACGTATAACACACTCATAAAAAATACATGACCTAACCAAAATTATCTAGGTTATTTTTATATATCTACATGTTACTTTAAATACTGCTACAAATCGATACATATTTAGAGACATTTAAATCAGGAGAAATGTGAATTTGCACATATTTTTAAAATAAATTGATGATTTTTGAATGCGTTATGAGGTGCAAAAGAAATAAATTAACTACTAGTATCTGATAGTCATCTCTTATACACAAATGCAAGCTCCATATTAGTACTTTAAAAGATTTGATAGCTGCCAAATCTCTGTGTGAGTCAGGAAAATCACACACTGTCAAAATATTCTGTAAAGAAACCCAGAGAAAAAGATCCAATAAATGGATGATGCAGTGAGTTTTTTCTTTTTTCAAATCTTGATATATCTATAAGAATATTATTTTGTTTTATTTTTAAGGTTTATGGCACCCATGTTTACATAACAACCTATCTTTAGCAAGGAATTTGAAATATTTCCTTTTCAAAGATAACATAATTTCTAATTTGTATAAAATAGTAACAGTGGAAAAAATGTATGTTTTAAGTTACAATGAATTAAATATACACAAAAATATATAATATCAGCACTTATTTGCCAAAATGATATTTAGATAACAGTTCTTTCCACTTCAATTGGAAAAAAAATTGCCAGCATATGAAATATCTGATTGAACTGCTCTTAATTACAAATGAATTAAGTTAAACAATGTGAACATACACTATGTATACCAACAGTAACAAACATGAAAACTGTTTACTTGTTTTTTTTTTTTTTTAATGAATTTGTTTCCAATGGTCATTAATTTTAATACATAACAAAATTCAAAGAATTGATAAATAAAGTTGAAATAAATGAAACATGCCAGGTACAGATAACAAAATCATTTCTGTACATGTAGGAGGGGGGATAAGGCTATTCCAATCTAATTCTTGAGTATGTAAATACTTTTTAAAAGGGATAATTTGGCACCTTATGGCTTAGAAAAAGCACGTACAACATGGATTGTATGAAATAATATGCCTAAGCTTCAAAACTGTGTAGGCATCTATAATTTGAATTTGTAAATAGTGTAACTGTGACGTTTTCATAATATGGATTTTTTTTTAATTGCAAAAATGTGACTGGATTGTAAACTTCCTACTGTAATAGTTATTATTCAACTAATGATTTTCTTACTTCTATAAATTAAAATGTATGAAAATTTCAAAATCATAATAAATGAATGTAAAATTGTCATTAAAAAGAGGACAGCAAAAAAATGTTTTTAATGCATTAAATTTTACATGCTAATCTGTTTGAATTTATGATTACAAAACCAAAGCATTTTTTAAGGAACAATCAAAATACATAAATAAACTTCCAATAACATATAAAACTAGTGTAATTATCTTACTTCAAAATTGCTGAACTTGATTAACTATAAAATTTTGTTTCCAATTTTGTTTTTCATTGTGATATAAGTTTTCAAGTTATATGTAATTTCATTCATTAGATTATAAATAAAATGTTAGTTGAAAAAAAAAAATCATGAAAAATACCTTTAATAAAAATGCAATATCTGAATGCATCAATTTTTTTTTCAAATCACAGAAATAAATGTTTTGTTGAAGTGAAATGTGGTAATATCATTTAAATTATTGCAATGCAAATGTGATAAAATCCAGACATAACTAATCGATCAAATTGATAATCAATTACTCATCAATATAAATCGAACGGTAATCAATTAATTAGTCCAACTAATCGAACATTTATCGATCAAACTCTCTGAGGAGTTTGATCGATGATTTTGATTAGAAATTTGTGATCAATTTCTGATTGATTAATGATCAGTTGTTCAATAACACAGCATTAACATCAGCCATCTAAACTGTCTTATTATATTTTGACTAACCAATCTACATAGTACTAAACATTTTCTGAAGTTAAAGGAAAATTTCAGTGATCACTTAACGATCACACATTTCTAATCAAAATAATCGGTCAGACTCCTCAAAGAGTTTGATTGATAAATGTTCGATTAGTCGAACTAATCAATCGATTACTGTTCGATTTTTATTGATGAGTGATCGATTATCAATTTGATCGATTAGTTAAGTCTGGTAAAATGAAACAAGTGAGAAAAAAAAATAAAATTCGCCTAACAAAGTAGCAATAGATATATATGTGAGTAAAAAATTTATAAAGCTATTCTAGTTGTTTAGTTTTAATTAAGTAATTAGCCAGCAAAATCACTTAAATGATTTGACTTTAAATTTGACTCTTAAAATTTTGTTGAGTTACTGATACAAATGTAAAACATTTCAACCTAATTTCTCATTGGAAAAGTTTCAAAAGAAAAATAGAAATTGAACAAAATTTTTAGTTATTAAGATGCTTAAATTTATAGATCAAATCAAATAAAATTAATACATTCAGCTGATTTGTTTAGAGTTGTTTCCCTTAAATGCTGGAAATTCCCTACAGAAAGATTAACATGATCAAGTACAAATAAATACTAGTTCATTCTTTCACAAAGGTTCACTTATATCAAGTCCTTCATTACAATTTAAACACCTTTCGTAAACATATTACCAGTTATAAAAATAGCTCTAGCAATGCTCCTGACCTTTGATCTCCAACAGTACAAACTAATGATGCGTTAACTAAGAACGAGGTGACAACTGTGGACTTGGCTCTGTCCATGTTTCATGCTTTTTGTCTTGATTTAGATTGGTTATTGTGACGTGAACTGCTTGATATTTTTCGTTCTTTGGAGGTATATGAATTTTTTTGTATACAACAGAATCACCAGGTTGTGGAACAAATTCACCTTCAATACTGAAAACAAAAAATAAATTTTATTAGTTTTTTAAGTATAACATCTCCTTAAATCAAATAATTGCATGTAATTATTTAAACAAGAAACAGATTCAGCTCCAGAGCTGTCAGAAAGGACAGCAATTTCCCTTGCCAATTTGTTTTTTTTTTCAAATAAGTAGGTTTCAGAATACTAAACAAAAAAAATTGGCAGCTGAAACTATCCAAGAAAATGCACATGGATATTGTAAACCATAAACAAACTTAACCAGAGTCATTCATGCATGAAAAGTAGTTCAAGGTAACCTACTTTTTATCAAGAACCTTGTGACTATCCAAGGTACATCTATTGACAAACTATTATTCATCTACATGCTCAAGTATCTCAGATAATGACTTAAAAGCAAACTTAAACAGGAGTTAGTCGTGCATGAAAAGTATGTCAATGTGACCTGATTCTTACTAACATTTTCTTGTCCATCCAAGGCACATTTACTGACAGAATATTACTCCTCTTCCTACTCTAGTATCTCAGATTTGAACTTAAATGCAATCATTAACCCAACCAAGTCCCTCATGCATGAAATGTAGGTCAAAGTGACTAAATTTTCATCAGGAACTTTGTGACCATCAAAGATGCATTCATAGATAAAATATTATTCTTCCATCTTCTAAAGGCAAGGTTTAAGATTAAAAAAATACTCTCAGGGCAGGGTCAAGGTCAAAATGTCTACAAATATGTTACCAACAGATTGCTCTAATCACAAGAAAGTCACATACCAAATATGAACACCCTACAACTAAAAAACTTAATTCTAGAAACAAGGTTAAGTTTTCAAAACTAGAGAATGTGTCTTTAAGACACAGATGTCCCGCAATAGGCATTATTAGTAGATAAATGAACTTTAGACCAATTTTACCCAAGTCCCTCATGGAACCTTATAAATGGGAAACTGTAAAGAGCTTATGAAGGGATTATAAAAATGAACCATTATAAGGATATTATGCATAGTTGGTAAAACAGGATAAATGATAGTCACTGAAGCATGAAATGAGGTCATAAAATGAAATTTACATGGACACCTAATTGTTGTGGCTTAGGGGAATACTCGTAAGGGTGAAAATGAATGCTATTTGGCAATATTATGAAGATATCATGTATAATTGCTAAGCAATGGACCTAAACACAAAACTTAATCGAAGTCACTATAGTGTGAAATGCAGGTCATGGACACCTAATTATTGGTGCTTTATGTAGTACATTTACTCATTAAGATGAATAGTATAATGCCATATCATAAAGATATCAAGTATATTAGATGAAAAATGGACCTAAATGCAAAATTTAACCAAAGTCACTCAACCATGAAATGCAGGCCATGGACACATAATTGTTGATGCTTCGGGTAGTACTCATACAAGGTGAATGCTATAATGAAATATCAAAGATATCATTTATAGTTGTTTAGAAATGGACTTAAATGCAAAATTTAACCAAAGTCACTCAAACATGAAATGTAGGTCATGAACGCTTAATGGTTGGTGCTTTGGGTAGTTCTTATAGAGGTGAATATTATGAGGCATTCTAATATGACTCTCTTCTTTGGCTTTGGAAACAAAGCTATGTTCTAATTCTAACAATATTTTTTCGCACATGCGTATTTTTTTTTACAAAAGGACATTCCTAATGTACAGTTTCACATTTTATTCACTCAATTTTCATGCCGAAATAAAGTTTTAAATAATGAATCACCAAAAAGCTGCATCAAATAATGACAATAATAGAAATTTACAACAGTTACTGAATTAAACACTCGGAACTGAAATTGACATAACCGTAACCTAGCAACGAATGTGTTGTTGTTATGCAATCTTATCTATGTTGCATATCATGCTCTACAATTAAGTTATAAGAATTTTAATTTTTAATGTTAATGAAATTATTAATATGAGATTTTATTCCTTTTCTTTTCTTATAACATAACTAAGCAGTAATATAAATCAGAAATACAACCAGCTCGCATTTATACCCGATTCAATTAAAAACAAGAGCTGGCGCCGAATGGCAGCCTGATATACCCCCGCTCATTGAGCCCTGAATCAATGTGGCATGTTTAAATTTAATTGTATAGGGACACAATACAGTTGTGGACACAGTACAAGTGTGGACACAATACAAGTATATACACAATGATATAATCCTAGTAATCAACATGTTCAACGATAACTGTCAACACAACAATTGAATCTGCTTTACATTTTCAAAAGAAACTGTGACAAAAATTCCATATATTGTACAACAATGAAAAACAATGATGTCTCGGCAAACAGGAAGTCCTTATGACTTAACCTTGTAATCAGAATACACAATAGATTGGACTACAAGGAAGCTCTGTACAAAACAACAATTGAATCCTACTTACAGTTTCAGAAAGAATTGTGACGAAAAATTCATATATTGTACATAATGAAAATAATGATGTCTCGGCAAACAGGAAATGCTTATGGCATTACCCTGAAATCAGAATACATGATAGACTGGACAATAAGGAAGCTCTGAGCAAAACAACAATTGAATCCCACTTACAGTTTCAGAAAAAATTGTGACGAAAAATTCCATATATTGTACATATTGAAAAACAATGACGTCTCAGCAAACAGGAAGTGCTAATGGCATTACCTTAAAATCAGAATACACAACAGATTTGACCATAAAGAATATCTGTGCGAATCAACAATTGAATCCTACTTAGTTTCAGAAAAAATTGTGACGAAAAATTCCATATATTGTACAACAATAAAAAAAAAAATGACGTCTCTGCAAACAGGAAGTGCTTATGACTTAACTTTAAAATCGGAATACACGATAGATTGGACCATAAGGAAGCTCTGCACAAAAGAACAATTGAATCCAACTTACAGTTTCAGAAACTGTAAGTTGGATTCAATTCTTCTTTTGCGCAGAGCTTCCTTATGGTCCAATCTATTATGTGTGTTTATAAGCAGTTTTCCGGCATATTCTAATTATAGTGTCAAACCAAATATTTCCCTCTAAGAGCCGCTTTGAATGTTCAAAACGCTTGTTAAATGTATTAGAATGGAAATAGATTATTGCAATTGGGCTCTTTGCGAATTAGAACATGGTCAGACCTTATATTTGTCTTTATTTTATACCTCGCTATCGCTCGGTATAAAATATTGACAAATATAAGGTCTGCCCATGTTCTAATTTGCATAGAGCCCACTTGCAATAATCTATTTCTTAAATATTATAAAGTTTACTTGTATATTTGCTAAAAAATGAACCTATATGCAAAGTTTAACCAAAGTCACTCAAGTGTAAAATGTAGGTCATGGGCACCTAATTATAAGTGCTTTGGCTAGTACTTATTAAGATGAATATTATGATGCAATATCATAATGGTATCATGTATAGTTGATGAGAAATGGACCTAAACACAAAATTAACCAACGTCTCTCAAGTGTGAAGTGTAGGTCATGGACACCTGTTAATGCTATGGGTAGTACTCATTAAGTTGAATGTAATGATGCAATATTACAATGGTATCATGTATAGTTGATGAGAAATGAACCTAAACGCAAAATTTAACCAAAGTGTAAAATGTAGGTTATGGACACCCAATTGTTAGTGCTTTAGGTAGTACTCACTAAGGTGAATGTTATGATGCAATATCATAAAGATATCACTTCAGGTTACTAAATTATGGACCTAAATGCAAAAATTAAATAGAACATACATACGGACGGACAAGGGTAAATCTATAGGCCCCTTCCACTTTCGTGGCGGGGCATAAAAACTGCCATCAGGAAAAGGTCAGGATCAAAATGTCTACAAATATGGTACTGCTAAAAAGATCTCATCATTAGAAAATTACATACCAAATATGAACACCCTACCACTAAGAGACCATCTTCGCTAGCCAAGGGTTACAAATCGCTCCTCTCATCTTCACCCTTTGCATCTGTAGTCTCAAATCCACATTTTTGATTGGTTGCAGTTAATCTTTGCTGCAGCCAACCAATTAGCTAACATTCAGATTTTAAATATATATCGTAACAATAAAACTTAAAATATGGTGTTTAGGCAAAATAAAAAAATACATTAGCTTCTCAGGCCCCTGCCTCATCTCTTTTCTAGGAACTAATTTTACCTTTTTATTTAAGTTTCAATTAAAAAAAAATGAAAAACACCTGCCTCATTACTTTTGGGGAATTTTAGAAATGTAAAAAGATGCCTCATCATGATTTTGAATAAATAAAAATACAAAAATTCTCCCTCCCTGCCTCATCATTTTTTCTGAAAAATGGCCTGAGAATCTAATCATTATTTTTGTATGGCCTTAGTGATTTTTCTATTTTGCAAAATTTCCACGATTTTATATTCTTTCCATACTTTTGAAGGATTATTTCCTTGTAGTTAAATATATTGTGAATTGTTGTATTATTAGATCCAATAAATAATCTTTAATCATTACAATAAATCATACTGAAACTCTTACTTCAAAGGGAGATAATTTGAAACTGATGTTCTCAATCAGCCAAGGGTGAAGAGGACAAGAGCAGATTGTAACCCTTGGCTAGCGAAAATGACTAGAGACATAGTTAAGTTTTTTTTTTAAATTGCCCCAGGGGCAAGAACTAGGTCAAAATGTCTACAAATATGGTAAAACAAGGAAGTCAAATACCAAATATCAACATCATAGTTCTTAGGTCTCCATTCCACGAGAAATGTTCTTCTGACGCAGACGATGCCAATGCCGGGGTATGTCAACAAGACATTTGTCATGGTGAGCTAGAAAGCACAAACTTAGTCACAAAAGTCCCCTGGCAATCGCCAGGGGACTATTGTGACCAAGTTTGGTTTCAATTGGCTCAGTGATTTCAATGGAGAGTTTTGAATACATTTCTCATAAGGTTCCTATGTAAATCTTTGTTCCCTGCTGGCAGCCATCCTGGATGAGGTACGGACATAAAAATCACAAACTTTGAACTATTGTGACTAATATAAGTTTGGTTCAGTTGGCCAAGTGGTTTCAAGGAGAAGATATTTAAATGAAAAGTTAATATATAATGTATTTAATGTATGGTGTGTGTCCTATGTCATTCAAAAAACAGTGACTATTTCAACCTGTCATTAATAACAACTAAGCTGTTGATATTACACGAAACTCCCTGTGTTAATTGTCTCTAACCTCTCTGTCAAAGTGTTGATAGCATAAAAGTTTACTGTCTGATATAAAGAAAACGGATAAAATAGATAACTTAAATGACTGCATCAAACAAATAGGACAATTAAATGAATTAATAGTTTCACTGTAAAATCTTGCAAATAACGTCAATAAATATTTATTTGAATTTCCATAGTTTTTCCACAAGATGCTTAACATTTTGTACACAATTCAAATGTATTTTTTCATACACAAATAAAAACTCAGAAACAAATTATATCATTAATAAGAAAGCAGTTGATACTGTTAAACAAGTAATTATTTTGGTTGAAATTTTATCACAATATTACAGTTTTAGAATACTGGTAATGTAGGAAACATGTCCTGATTTGTGTTTCTAAATGAAAAGGGGGACAACAAATCAAATGACAATCAACATTTTTCATTCTTAAGTGATGAAATAATTGATAAGAAAATAGAGAGGAGAATCCCCTCCCCCCAAAAAATGGAGTCAAATCATTTTTAAAATTGATTATTGAACAATTGCATTTAAGGTACTATGTACAAATTCTGAACTGCATGAATCTTTCAACACAATATATTTTTTTTTCAAAAATTGATTGTTAGACAAGTACATGTATTCAACTACTATGCACAAAATCTTATCTTTCTACAATATAATGAAGTTTTATCATAAACTGTGTTGTTTCATGAATGGCAATAGCTATATTGATTTAATAAGAGTCACTGATATTAGTTTAATCAGTCATCGAGTACCTGATGCTATTTTAAAACAGTTCAGAATGACATGGGAGACCATAGGAAGTCTGGTATTTGTCAAATGATGCATCATAACATTGCTTACAGTTTGTGTTTACAGATAAGTGACATAGGGTAAGAGGTTTTCACCAGTTGACCCATACATTAAGTTTCATAATAACCTCATTATATGCTACTTAAATGGAGGCAATTTCACAAAGAAGATGAATAACTGTCACTATTGGGACATTATTTATGCATGAAGACCAATTTCAAATTTTTTGACGCTTTCTATACATGGAGAAAACTTTAAAATTTTATTTCGCTTTTGTTTTCTAGGTATATGATATGAATTATAGAAATATATCTCACTCTGAAATATGGACAAATAATTTTTCTGAATCATCATCGGGTTGTATAAAACCATGGCCTCTCTGTCGACAAAAATCTACAACTTTGCCTTTGAATGATGGTGCTTGTTTTGCTCTTTCTGATCTGTAATAAAAAAAATAAATAGAAGATTATGAACAGTGATAAAATGGACATCAATTTACAGTGAAAGATGTGAAAACTGTTTTAAAATTGATGAATAAAGTCCTGTTATTGTTACATACTGACCAAAGAGTTGACATGTGAAAAACTGCCTAAAAATCCAAAATAAAGTCCCATAATTCTTGAAAGAAAAACAACATGCTTAAAGCCCTAATAGAAAGGCAGACTTGGTACAAGCCCCTCTTTTTGTTTATTTATTATTATTACTGTTATTTTACTAAAGAAGTGTACAATATACTACCAAGTATCCGCACTTGTTTACTATCAAACAGTGTTACAAATACATAATGTATTAAGAAACAAGAGGCTCTCAAGAGCCTGTATCGCTCACCTGGACAATGGTCAATACATAAATTCAAATAAACTTCTATGTTAAAGGGTCTCATTTTCAAACTATGTAAACAAACATTTATGTTATATGATCAAACTATTTTCCCTATTGCCTGCCATCTTGGATAAGGGATGAATCAGCAGGACACAATTTTAAAGAAAATTAAGTGTTGTGCCAAAGTTTATTTCCAATTGGCCAAATGGTTTTAAAGAAGAAGATCTTTGAATGTACTCCAATATTAAACTATGTTTCCCATTGGTAGCCAATTTGCATAAGGTGCAGACTTGAGGGACATCTGTTTTGAAGGAGACCATCTAAGATGCATTGTGATTAAGTTTTATTCTAACTAGCAAAGTTGTTTCAGATAAAAAAAATTCTTTATGTGCTTTTTCCATACAGTCCAGTAATAAATTAAGTTCCCCGCAGATGGCCATGTTGGATGATATATAGGCACCAAAGTCACAATACTTAGTCAGCACCTCATAGCATCATACATGCCATGTAGTAATCAAATCCATCTGTGGTTCTCAAGGTAATGTCATCACTTGATCATTACAGGCTTATATTATTTAACAAATTATGCAGGCTACAAGGCCAAGAAACTGCTTGTTACATCGTGTCAGCAAAGCATATAGTACAGTGTTCAATCAAATACATCCCTGTACAACAAAATATCTTATATAGAAAAATAATTGTAACATATAATAAGGTAAAGATTAAGAAAATATTTTTGCAAAAAATTGTAAAAATTTGTGCAAAAACACTGTTTTTGCTCTTAATTATAAATAAAAATAATTGTTTTAACATAGCTATAGCAGGGAATTTCTCTAAAGCTTAAAAGAGAAAAGTTAACCAAAGAAGATTAGAACACAGAATTTAAAGGGAAATAACCAATAAACCATATGGCATTGAAAAAAAAAATTGGTGAAAATCAATCAACAACTCCTACACAGGCCTTTGGATTTTCTTCAAAATTTCAGAGTATATAGATCTTGATATGCTGAACATTACTCCAATTTACACTTCACCTCTATCTGTTGCAGTTTTTGAAATAAAAAATAAAAAATGCATAAATTTTGAAAAATTTACGGAAAAAGGGCTATAACTCTAAGACGGGTTTTCAGATTTTCTTCAAAATTGCAGAGCAGATAGACCTCGGCATTCTGAACAATTTTACTCCTGTCAGATTTTTGATATCTGCAATGGTTTTCGAGTTATTTGCCAAAAACAGCAATTTACCCCTATGTTCTATTTTTAGTAACAGTGGCCATGTTGTTTGGCCCTCGGACTAACCGAACACATTTTTTAAACTACATACCCTGGTGATGACCCAGGTCAAGTTTGGATTAAATTGGCCCAGTGGTTTCAGAGGAGAAGATTTTTAAAGAAAAGTTTACGACGGACGGACGGCGGACGCCAAGTGATGGCAAAAGCTCACCCTGGCATAGCAAGGTGAGCTAAAAAGGAAAAATAAATAAAACCAGAGGCTCCCAGGAGCCTGTATCGCTCAACTGGCTTTCAGTTGCCACAATCAAGGTAACAATGTAAGTTATACAGTTGATCTTCAGTTTCTCAAACTTTCGTAGGTCGAACACCTCCAATATCTTCAACTGTTTTTAAAGTCTGATCATGTTTTATTGTATTTCTTTGTTGGTTTTTTTTTTATTTTTTTTTAATAAAAAACGTTCTTGCTAAGGACCACTTTTGACACCAGTTTTGAAGTCGAGATGTCATTTTGTAAAGGCAGTCAACAAACAATTTTTAACATTGGTTTTGAAGTCACAACATCAATATCTATTTGGAAATCAAATTTCTTTGAAATCGGACAATGTTGAATTTTCCCGCCTTTTTGGCAGCCATTTCAAATATGGTGGTCAACGAACAATTTTAAATATCAGTTTTGAAGTTGCAACATTAAGACCTATTTGGAAATCAAAATTCATTGAAATCGGACAATTTTGAATTTTCCCGCCTTTTTTGGCGACCATTTTGAAAATGGCGGTCAAGGAACAATTTTAAACACTGGTTTTGAAGTTGCAACATTAAGATCTATTTGGAAACCAAATTTCATTGAAATCCGAAAATGTTGAATTTTCCCGCCTTTTTTGGTGGCTATTTTGAAAATGGCAGTCAACGAACAATTTTCAACAACGCTTTTGAAGTCGAAACATCAATATCTACTTGGAAGCCAAATTTCATTGAAATCGGACAATGTTCAATTTTCCCGCCTTTTTTGCAGCCATTTTGAAAATGGCGGTCAACGAACAATTTTCAACATCGGTTTTGAAGTCGCAACATCAATATCTACTTGGAAACCAAATTTCATTGAAATCGGACAATGTAGAATTTTCCCGCCTTTTTTGCGGCCATTTTGGAAATGGCGGTCAAGGAACAATTTTCAACACCGGTTTTGAACTTGCAACATCAAGATCTATTTGGAAACCAAATTTCATTGAAATCGGACAATGTTGAATTTTCCCGCCTTTCTTGGCGCCATTTTGAAAATGGCGGTCAAGGAACAATATTCAACATCAGGTTTGAAGTCGCCACAGCATGGCAAACATTTCATCAATTTACACTTGACCTTCATCTTCTATAGTTTTGGAAAGAATAGATGAAAAATACGAAAATTTTAAAAATTCGGTGAAAAAAGGGCAATAACTCCTACAAAGGTTTATGGATTTTCTTCAAAATTTCAGGGTGGGTAGATCTTGATATGCTGAACATTTTTGCATTACACTTGACCTCTATCTGTTACACTTTTTGATATAAAAAATAAAAAATGCAAAAATGTTGAAAATTTAACGGAAAAAGGGCAATAACTCCAAGATTGGTTTCCGATTTTCTTCAAAATTGCACAGTGGGTAGATCTCATCATGCTGATCATTTTTACTCCACATCAGATTTTTTATATCTGTAACGGTTTTTGAGTTATTAGCCAAAAACTGCAATTTACCCCTATGTTCTATTTTTAGCAATGGTGGCCATGTTTTTTGACCGGCCAACTACTCGAACATAACTTTGAGAAGCCATACCCTGGTGATGATTCAGGCCAAGTTTGATTACATTTGGCCCAGCGGTTTCAGAGGAGAAGATTTTTGAAATTGTTGACGGATGGACGACGGATGCATAGTGATGACAATAGCTCACATGGCCCTTCGGGCCAGGTGAGCTAAAAAGTCACAACATATAAAAACAAGTGTGGACCCAAATAGATGTCTCGCCCGTCCCTACTTGGTCACAAAATTGATGTGAAAACTTAAACTGCATAAATCAGAAAACTTAACATGTTTGCTAGACTGTGAAATTAGATTAACTGACAAAGCAATATAACAGACTGTCATGTATCACCTGAAACCAAATGCCAAATATCAGTGACATGCCACTGATAGATATTGAGAAACCAAACATGTTCACTAGACCACGAAAATAAGGTCAAGGACTAAAACAAAATAGCAGGTTGTCACCGTCCATCTAAGACAAACCCACATACCAAATATTATTGACCTTACATTAATAGATACTAGGAAACTTAACATGATCACTGGATCATGAAATTGAGGTCACAGACAAAAACTATATAGCAGACTATTGTCATTGACCTACCACTTATAGTTACTGAGAAAATGGCATGTCATTGACCTACCACTTATAGTTACTGAGAAAATGGCATAATCATAAAACTTTACATGCTCACTAGACTGTGAAATTGAGGTTGAGGACAAAAGCCATATGACAGACTGTCACATACTACCCAAGACCAACCTACATACAATATATCATTGACCTACCACTTACAGTTACTGAGAAAGTAAGCTAAACACAAAAACTTAACATGTCCATTGGATCATAAAATTGAGGTCACAGACATGAGCCATATAGCAGACTGTCATGTACTACTCAAGACCAACCTATATAGCAAATATCATTGACCTATCACTTATAGTTACTGAGAAAACGACCTAATAACAAAAACTTAACATGTTCACTAGACCATGAAATTGAGGTCAAGGAAAAAAGCCATATGACAGACTGTCATATACTACCTAAGACCAACCTATATAACATATCATTGACCTACCACTTATAGTTACTGAGAAACTAAACTAAACACAAAAACTTAACATGTTCATTGGACTGTTAAATTGAGGTCAAGGACAGAAGCCATATGACAGACTGTCATGTACTACCCAAGACCAACCCATATACTAAATATCATTGACCTACCACTTATAGTTACTGAGAAAATGACCTAATCACAAAACTTTAACATTAAAGTTTACACCGCCGCCGTCATACTTTGTACGCATATGTCTCGCTTATCGCGCCTTTCGTCATGGACTAGACAAAAATAAGGGAAATAAAGCAATGTCAAAATGTACAAAAATGTAACAACAAAGGTGCTTCATTAAATGTACTAAATTCACAACAACATGTACACTCCATTAATAATTAACAAAAAAAAAAAAAAGAAAAGAAAAAGACTACTTTCAGCAATGTATACTTTTCAGAAAAAACTAAACATAGGTAATCAACGATTACAAAGTTCGCCTCGTTTTCAGATTTTCTTCAAAATTGCAGAGCAGATAGACCTCGGCATTCTGAACAATTTTACTCAAGTCAGATTTTTGATATCTGCAACGGTTTTCGAGTTATTTGCCAAAAACAGCAATTTACCCCTATGTTCTATTTTTAGTAACAGTGGCCATGTTGTTTGGCCCTCGGACTAACCGAACACATTTTTTAAACTACATACCCTGGTGATGACCCAGGCCAAGTTTGGATTAAATTGGCCCAGGGGTTTCAGAGGAGAAGATTTTTAAAGAAAAGTTTACGACGGACGGACGACGGACGCCAAGTGATGGCAAAAGCTCACCCTGGCATAGCAAGGTGAGCTAAAAAGGAAAAATAAATAAAACCAGAGGCTCCCAGGAGCCTGTATCGCTCACCTGGCTTTCAGTTGCCACAATCAAGGTAACAATGTAAGTTATACAGTTGATCTTCAGTTTCTCAAACTTTCGTAGGTCGAACACCTCCAATATCTACATAGGTAATCAACGATTACAAAGTTCGCCTCGTTATGGCACATGGACACAGAAACCCTATTTGGCCAGGGTGCTCATTTACCATACCTTATGCATGTATACAAAGGCTAGAAGATCTTACCATGTACAGTAACCGAGACCTGAATTCGGACATAAATGGTAAAGTGACCTAATTTTGCTTGGATGCTGACCTACCAACAAAGATGCATGCACATGCAAGGTTAGATGATCCTACCATGTACAGTTACTTAGATCTGAACTCGAACGTAAACTTGAATGTAAGTCAATCATGCAGAAAATATAGGTCAAAGAGACCTAATTTCGCTGGATGCTGACCTACCCCAAAAGATGTATGCACATGCAAGGTTAGATGATCCTACCATGTACGGTTACTTAGATCTGAACTCGGACATAAACTTGAATGTAAGTCGATCATGCGGAAAATATAGGTCAAAGTGACCTAATTTTACCTGGATGCTGACCTACTGCCAAAGATGCATGCACATGCAAGGTTAGATGATCCTACCATGTACAGTTACTTAGATCTGAACTCGGACGTATATAAACTTGAATGTAAGTCAATCATGCAGAAAATATAGGTCAAAGTGACCTAATTTTGCCTGGATGCTGACCTACCCCCAAAGATGCATGCACATGCAAGGTTAGATGATCCTACCATGTACAGGTACTGAGATATCAACTTGGACCTAAAATTAAATGAAAGCCAGCCAAGCGGAAAATATAGGTCAAAGAGATCTCATTTTCCTGGAGGCTGTGAGTTAGCCAAAGATGCATCTGTACACAAAGTTTGATGACCCTACGCTTCATAGTTACCAAGATATATACCTTAATGCGGACGCGGACGAAGACACGGACGCCGGGGGTACTCCAATAGTCCCCTCAAATTCGTTGAGGCGAACTAAAAAATTAAAAGCACCAAAATCAAAATCCTTCCCACATGCACATCCTCAATATAGGTACAATTTAACTGCAAAATAAAAACTTACTAGCATCAAAACTGAAGTAGGGGTTGTTTGGACAAACTATGTACCCTCTATTACTAATCCATCAAAAAATGCCCAAGTTCATCAATGTATATTTTTGCAAAAAAGAACTAAAACCAAAATCCCTACAACATGCACATCTTCAATATAGGTACAAATGATCTGCAAAATAAAAACATCTAATTTTGGAATAATGGCCAACATGCAGCATCAACTTCTCTTTGGACCAGTATAGAGTTAAGTACTTAAAAAAACACAAGCTTGCAAGACATTTTTCAAAAATTTGTTATTCACAGTATGATTCATATTTTCTAGGTATTCTGTCCCATAGTTTAGACACCTATGGGGATCTGATTTTAACAGAACAAAAAATTTGCCATTTACTGTTTTTTATTAAAAGGCGTCTCATCCAAGTTGTTTTCAGTGCTTGAATGCAGGCATTCAAATTTAGCATTTTCAGTCCCCCCTTATCACTATCATTTTATTGTGTCGCCTGCTGAAAGCAGAGTTGATTGTGTCGCCTGCTGTAAGCAGAGTCGACACGTAGGGATTACTATCCATTGTCCTGCATCGCCTGTCGGTTTGTTAATCATCAACTCCATCACAACTATAAGTCAGATTCCAACCAATCTTGCAGGATATGTTGTTCACCTGGTGTAGTTGTGCACCTAATACTTACAATGTAGGTTTAATAGATTTTAGAGGTTCACGGAGCCAAAATGCTCATTTATCAATCTGGTTTGTTATTCAGAAACTCCATCGCAACTATAAGTCAGATTCTAACCAAACTTACAGGATACGTTGTTCACCTGATCTTGTTGTGCATCTGATACATAGCATTTTGATTTTACAGATTTTAGAGGTTCACTGAGCCAAAGAGCTCATTTGTTAATTTAGTTTGTTTACATGGAAATCCTTCATAACTAAAGTAATATTCCAACCAACCTTTCAGAATATGTTGATCACTTGATGTAATTGTGCACCTGATACTTAAAATTTTGATTTTGATTTTAGAGATTCCTGGGCCAAAAATGGCTCTTCTGTAGTGCAGGTAACACAAGTATTCCATAGAACACCAATCAATTTTATAACTTCTTTTTTACTTTATGAATCCTGCTATTCCAGAGAAAATTATAAAATATTTCATGAAGGTGCTTGACTGTTTTTACCATCTGGACCATGCATCGACATTAACAAATGATTGAGAATTGGAATAATCAATGCTTTTTAGCAGGAAGTCTTTTCCAAAATCAATTAAAAGTAATAATCCTAGCCCAGTATATTTTCCAAGACAATTTCTTCCATATACTGTAAAAGGTCATAGATAAGTCTTATTATCTTCCTCAAGATACCTTCCAGCCATTAAGTCACTTTGATCTTTATCTATTGTTTTACTTATAGTCTTCTTAATTGAATATTCCATTTGCTATAGAGCCCAAGTCAATTTTGTAGACAATATTTAGAAGAGAAACAGTCCTTTAATTAAAGAAATATTGTGTCGGTTTTTTTATCTTTCAGAGGACAAGTAATTATTCCTTGCTTTAAAGTGACAGACATTTCTCCAATCTCAAAACAATAATTTATTGACCTGACTATAACATGTATAAAATATCCAATGTTTGTCCAAAAAAAATTGAAAAATTCTGTTGTGAACTCATCCAATACTGGACTTTTTGCTATTTTGTTGTTTGTTTTATTTATGTTCCAGACCATACACGTATTTGGACCGTACTCGTACGGTCCAGGCCGTATGCCTATACTCATATGGTCCGACCGGACGCGTATGGTTGGACCATACGCATACGGTCGGACAGTATGAGTATAAGTGTACGGTCTGCTACGAGCTGGACCGTATGCGTATATTTAGACCGTATGAGTACAAAGAAAAAGACGGACACTACATTCGTATATTCAAACAAAGAAGTAAGTTACAGTCAAAACTGATAGCACTAACTACCATTGAAACCCTATAAAATATTAGGTCTTTATAAAAATAAAAATTACTAATATTACTGAAATGAAATTATAGAAGCAGTGAAATAAAAATATATTTTCACATTTTCACACAAAATTTTAAAGGTGATACATAAACTTCATTTTTACATTGATAAGTTTTGTTCGTGGTCAGGTGGTATTCCTTTTTGGAACACTGTGTATTTTGCGCTGTTATATTTATTCAGCCGTCCCTTTTTGAGATTTTGGGATTCAACCCTTCTTGGGGTAATTTGGAAAAATGTTGATGCTCCTTATAGGTGGTATTCAATGATTTTTTTTCTCTCTGGATTTACAGACAAGAAGCCTATATATTTTATTTCAATTAACATTTCATTTATTTCTTTTATCATTTATCATGTTTATGTCAAATAAAGTTAAATTGATAAATCAATTAAATACTAGAGGTACTGTGGTCCACTGGGCCACAAATGAATACCCCCGCATGCCCAATATAACTAGAGGTACTGTGGTCCACTGGGCCACAAATGAATACCCCCGCATGCCCAATATAATAAGAAGTTTAAATAAAAGGCTGATCTTTAAAGTCAACTGCATCTTTTAATGTTATTCAAAAAACTTNTTACAATTTTTTGCTGGATAATTATATACAAAAGTGTTAACAGATGAGGTATAAAGATTGTGTGGATCTCTTATAAAGTATTATATACACTAAAGATATGTGCATTGTACAATATATCAAGCCATTTTCATCTTACATGTTTTAATTTCCTGTTTTTTTTGTTTTTCTCTTCATTAAGGATCTTCATTGTGAAAATATTTTTTCTTCAAGGTTACATTTTATTTCATGTTGACTACTTACTTTAATTCAAAAGAATATCTTTTTAATTACCATTACACTGTTGTTTATTTTTCAATGGCAACACTGAAAATAACCTGATATATATTTTCTTGATTAAAAAAAAATTATTTGTGCACAACTAATTGCACTTTACTTTACATGCACCTATATATAAACACGTATAAACACACTCATAAAAAATACATGACCTAACCAAAATTATCTAGGTTATTTTTATATATCTACATGTTACTTTAAATACTGCTATAAATAGGTATATATTTAGAGACATTTAAATCAGGAGAAATGTGAATTTGCACATATCTTTTAAAAAAATTGATGATTTTTTAATACGTTATGAGGTGCAAAAGAAATAGGAAGGTTCACGAACCTCATTAGTAATGTCATAAAATCTAATTTACATATGCAAATTAGCATTTTTGGTTGGCAAAGTTGTAGTAAGACCACTTTATAACAATATAAAAGAATTTTTTATCTTTTGTCATTTTTTCATAATCCATCCTATTTTGGATGTGTAAAATGCATAGTAAACTTAAAGCTTTTCATATTTTTTCTGCCGATTTACTTTTTAAAAATTTTGTGCAGAAAAAATTTTATTTGCTTTTAAAAATTGTCAAAATTGCCGAATTTTATATACTTTACAAAGAAGCTAATTATATAAATATTGAAAATAAATTTATTAAAAAAAATAATACCCTGTAAAAGTGTAAACATTCAAGACTTTCAATCAAAAAGAATTATCAAGATACCTCAATTAACAATTTTGTACGAGTGAATTGAAAATGACATTTTTATGACCCTTATTAATTATCACAATTTCTTTCCAACCAAATTTACCTTTTCAAGTCTGTGACGTCACGGTGAACCTTCCTATAACATTGACTATCTGATAGTTATCTCTTATACACAAATGCAAGCTCCATATTAGTACTTTAAAAGATTTGATAGCTGCCAAATCTCTGTGTGAGTCAGGAAAATCTCACACTGTCAAAATATTCTGTAAAGAAACCCAGAGAAAAAGATCCAATAAATGGATGATGCAGATAGTTTTTTCCTTTTTCAAATCTTGATAGATCTATAAGAATATTATTTTGTTTTATTTTTAAGGTTTATGGCACCCATGTTTACATAACAACCTATCTTTAGCAAGGAATTTTAAATGTTTCCTTTTCAAAGATAACATAATTTCTAATTTATATAAAATAGTAACAGTGGAAAAAAATGTATGTTTTAAGTTACAATGAATCAAATATACACAAAAATATATAATGTCAGCACTTATTTGCCAAAATGATATTTAGATAACAGTTCTTTCCACTTCAATTGGAAATAAAGGGCTACGCCGAGCGCAGCATGATACGACCGCAGCATGTCGTCCACTGAAATTTGAAAAAGTGTAATTTAAAGTGAGTATGGACATAGGAAAGAGCTTGACACAATAATAAGATGGACGCAATAAGGAGATTGACCAAGTAATTAGCTGGACACAAACTAGGGAAAATAAAAATTAGCCCTTATGACTCCTTATGATTCCTCTTTGACCCTCTATAGCTCAGAAACGGTAAGAGCTACGCCCAATCCATTGACATAATGCTGAAAGCTTATATCAAGAGGAATCAAAAGGAAAAAATCCCATCGAAATGCGATGAAAAATAAAAATTTAAGGTAATCTGTAAATTTACGATTTTGGCTCCCTTCGGCCCCTCATAGCTCGGGAACGGCAAGAGCTACGTCAAATCTGTTGTAATACCTCTGACAGCTTACATCAAGTAGAATCCAAAGAAAAAAATCCCATCGAAATCCGACGAAAAATAAATTTTTTAGGTTATCTGTAAATTTACGATTTTGGCCCCCTTCGGCCCCTCATAGCTCGGAAACGGTAAGAGCTACGCCAAATCCGCTGACATATAACTGAAAGCTTACATTAAGAGTAATCAAAGAATAAAATCCCATAGAAATTCGATGAAAAATAAAAATTTTAGGTTATCTGTAACTTTACAATTTTGGCCCCTTTCAGCCCCTCATAGCTCCGAAACGGTAACAGCTACGCCAAATCTGTTG
>MJUU01034162.1:2189-15880 GCA_002080025.1 Modiolus philippinarum
ACAAATGAGCAATTTTGGCTCCGTGAACCTCTAAAATCTGTAAAATCAAAATTCTAAGTATCAGGTGCACATCTACACCAGGTGAAAAACATATCCTGAAAGTTTGGTTGGAATTGGACTACTAGTTTTGAAGGAGTTGCGGCTTCCACCCGACAAGACTCACAAATGTGCAATTTTGGCTCACTGAACCTCTAAAATCAGTAAAATCAGAATTCCAAGTATCAGGTGCACAACTACACAAAATAACAACATATCCTGAAAGTTTGGTTGGAATCGGACCAGTAGATTTGAAGGAGTTGCGAATTCAAAAACTGACAGACGACGCAAGAGGACGGATAGTAATCCATATGTGTCGACTCTGCTTACAGCAGGCAACACAATAAACTGTTGACACAGAATATGTCTCAACCTCACCCATGGATTGCATGAATCTGCACATTGATCTACAGCAGAAACCATGATAACAAAATGTAGGTCTTAATTTGTGTGCACTACCTGCTTGCTAAAATCTTCATATGATTGTTCAAGCATGATAGAGGGGTCAAGGCAACCATCTGAATTATCTTCAGGATGCAACTGCATGTCAAATATGGAGTGGCTGCAAAATTTCAAAGTCAGTGGAGCATGAATGCCGGGTCATAGACATAAAACGCCACTTGAACTGATCTCAATCACGATAATGCAACTGCATACCAAATATCAATGGGCTACTATGAGTGGTTGATGTTAAACGGACACAAGAACAAGAGGCCCTCAAAAGCCTGTATCGCTCACCTGGCCCTTGATTAACATAGACATTTTATGTTAAAGAGCCCTTATATATAATTAAACTATAAATCCAATATCCCTAATTAGTTAAGGGGGAGAAGACCTCTGTTAGTTTAACATTGGACCCCATGGGAAACACGAAGTTCCCCGCTGGCTGCCATGTTGAATATCGCGCAGACCTGAAAAACACCTTTTTGCAAGGGACCACTCAATGACTATTGCGGCCAAGTTTTGTTCCAATTGGCTCAGTACATTCAGAGGAGAAGATCTTTGAATGTGTTTTCCCATAGGGTCCAATGTTAAAACTATGTTTCCCGCTGGCGGCCATCTTGGAAATTGGGCGGACCTAAAAAACACCTTTTTTGTAAGGGACCATCCAAGGACTTTTGTAGCCAAGTTTGGTTCCAATTGGCCCAGTAGTTTCAGAGAAAAAGAATTTGAAACGTTTTTTTTTCCATAGGGTCCAATGTTAAATTTTGGTCCCAGCTGGTGGCCATCTTGGATGACGTACAGACCTGAGCGACACAATTTTTAAAGGGGACCACCCAAGGACTATTGTGGCCAAGTTTGGTTTCAATTGGCCCAGTGGTTTCAGAGGAGAAGATCTTTGAATGAAAAGTTTACGGACGGACGACGGACGCAAAATGATTGCAAAAGCTCACCCTGGCATAGCCAGGTGAGCTAAAAAACTTACAACATTGATAAACAGTGCAAAATTTCTAAGTCAGTGGAGCATGACTGTGGGGAATAGACATAAAATGACACTAAAACTGACCTGTACTGATGCTAATGCAACTGTATACCAAACATCAATGGGCAACTATGAGTGGTTGATGCTAAACAGACACAAGAAAAAACTTTAAAACACAATTATGGAGGCCGTCACCGCCACCAGAATAACCATACCTCTCGTTTTTTTTTTCAACTATTGTCGAAGGCTTGACAAAAATGCATTTTTTTGTCCCTTTGAGGCCCCTTTTTGTCTCCATGGTAACAAGGAACCAGGCTGTGATAGCATTTTTCTGAAGACACTAGCTATCGGCCAGTGTGTACTTTCACCAAGTATGAGCCTAGTCTAGCTCAATTCAGAATGATCAAAAAATGACTTTTCAGCCAAGTTTCAGAGAGGGAAGGGTTAAGGGGACCATCCAAGGACTACAAGTACTATGACCAAGTTTGTTTCACATTTGCCCAGTGGGAAAGAATCTTTGAATGAAAAAATTATGACAGACAACAGATGCTGGAGCTGAAAGCTCACTCTGTCATAGCCAGGTGAGCTTAAAAAGGAAGATAAAAGGACATAAATAAGTGCCAATGCCTTTCTGCAACTAAAAAGACAGATAAATTGGCCAACAAACTCTATTACCTCATGAACTGAAAAGACATATTGTATATTCATAAATTATTTGATATTTTCAATATTGTATTGAATTTAACAAAAACAATATAGTTGAATATTCCAGTGACTTAATTGTCAAATAGATATTCTAACCTGAAATTTGTTAAAAGCATAGCTGACATTTTGCCAAATACATTTGAAATTTGGTGTACAAAAGATTTTTGGCCCCAAAGTTTCCACACTTTTTTTATATAATCAGAGGTTTCTGGAAAATCATAATTTTCTTTTTTAATTTGGTTTGTCTATACTCAAAACCTGCTATGGAATGTTTTTTCGCCCGAGTGGCAGTCAATTTTATCAATTTAACTTTGGATTTTTGACAGGCAATGCTAGAGATAACAAATTAAAGTCTAAAATCTACCAGATTATTGTTATTTTTTTGCAGCCTGAAACATCAGTGGATTAAATCAAGAACAATGTCAGACTTTTAATCAACACTTGAGATTTTTTACCTGTCTTTCTGCCAATTGTCTGTCGTACCAATGAATTTCATTAAGACTGGGATCATACTCTGTGTGAGTCATACAGAATATTTGGTAGTATATTTTGACTGTGTTATGTCGAATGTATTAGGACGCTGATTAGGAAAATCCTATGAGTGAGGAATTTAGATACCTGTAGAGTACTGTATAGGGCTTTATATTCGCATTATGAATTTTTCGCAGTTTTCAGCGTTGGACTTACTCCCAAGTTTTATATTCAAGAATTTTCAGTTAAAGTCATTATGTTCCATTAAATTCAGGCTTACAATGAAATATTCGTGGGTATAAATTTTCCCGCTTATTGTTTTTAACGCGAATAGCGCGAAAATTAATACCCTGAGAAATATAACAACCATACAGTATAAGATGGGAAAGATCAACCAATCCATAGTTTATTTCATAAATTTTGCATTGGAATTTTGAATAGACCCTACAAACAAAATGGTTGTTGCTTAATTGTCATTTTCTGATAGACACAGGTAAAAACTCAGAGTGTACACATGTTTGAAATGTATGAAAAAGAATGGAAATGGGGTAATTGTAAAGGAGACAACATCCCATCTCCAGGTTAAACAAGCCAAACAAAGCAACTAGGAGTCATGGTACCGTCTTCAACAAAGTGAGGAACCTCACACCATATAGCAAGCCCTAAATGGCCCCCAAAAAGGTAAACTAGAGGCTCACATGAGCCTGTATCGCTCACCTGGTGACTGGTTTTATTCATTGTCACCAATAGACCACCCATTCATACTATAAATCAGTTCGCCAGATGTTACATTTTTATTCTTGGATGAGGTACAAACAAAAAATCACAAACTTTGGAAGGGATCACCCAAAGACAATTGTAACCAAGTTTGGTTCCAATTGGCTCAGTAGGTTCAGAGGAGAAGACATTTGAATGCATTTCCCGTAGAGTCCCTATGTTAAACTATGTTCCACGCTGGCAGCCATCTTGGATGAGGTAAGAACGTAAAAATTAGAAACTTTAAAGGGGATCACCAAAAGATTATTGTGACCAAGTTTGGTTCAATTTGCCTGGGTAGTTCCAGGAGATCTTTGGATGCATTTCCCATAGGGTCCCTATGTTAAGCTATGTTCCCTGATGCTGCCATCTTGAATGAGGTATGAACATAAAAATCACAAACTTTGAAGGAAAACATCTAAAGACTCTTGTAACCAAGTTTGGTTCCAATTGACTCAGTAGGTTCAGAGGAGAAGACATCTGAATGCATTTCCCATAGGGTCCCTATTTTAAACTGTGCTCCACACTGGCAGCCATCTTGGATGAGGTACAAACGTAACAAGATGTGTTTTGTGAAACACTTATGCCCCTGGGTAGAAGTAAAGAAGAAACTTTGAACAATGAATGTCCTTCTGACAAAATAATTTGTAGAAATAAATTCTGGTATCAACAGTAAAGTTTAATCACATTAAATGATGATTGCAATTGGATGTAAACACAGAAGTCACCCAAATGAACCGTTCCAATCTTTATCCAAGAATTATTAAGAAAACAATTTTCACCCCCCTCTTTTTGGAACATTTATAGCCAACTCATGGTTTTCTGTCTATCAGTATTATCAGTACTTTGATTACACCAGGGATCATCAATACTGGTTCCCCAAAAGTGGAGGAATACACAGAAGAGAAGAAATGAAATAATAGATATTTTTAGTAACATTCCTAATCATTGATATATATAATATGTATATAGTACCTGTAAAATCGAAAGAACATAAATGAAGAAAATATGCTAAATGATTTAAAAAATCTTTTTTACAAAAAAAATTGTATAGATATCAAGAAACATTTCATCATAAATGAGTTCAATTTTCTATATATATAAATGTAAAATAAAACGAAATATAATTTCATTTTTTTGGTGAAATTTTACTGGACAGTCACATGCCAAGGTCAAGGTCACAAGTCAAATATTCTAGCTCCAACTGAAAGGTCTCTCCACAAGGAATACAAGGAATACACATGCAAACTATGAAAGAACTATTACTTACCGTTCAAAAGATATGCTAAAGTTTTTATGCTGTTGTTCACAGCCCAAGGTCAAGGTCACAAGGTCAACTATTCTGGTACCAATTAAAAGGTCTTGCCACAAGAAATGCACATGCAAAATATGAAAGCCATATCACTTACCATACAAAAGATTTACCCAATGTTAAAGTTTATTATTTTTTTCAAAAAGTCCATCACATGTCAAGGTCAAGGTCATGAGGTCCAAAATTTTGGTATCGTTTGAAAGGCCTTGCAACAAGGAATACACATGCAAAATATGAAAGCCCTATTACTTACCATTCAAAAGAAATGCTCATGTTAAAGTTTTTATGCTGTTGTTCACAGCCCAAGGTCAAGGTCACAAGGTCAACTATTCTGGTACCAATTAAAAGGTCTTGCCACAAGGAATACACATGCAAAATATGAAAGCCATATCACTTACCATTCAAAAGATATACCCAATGTTAAAGTTCATTATTTTTTTCAAAAAGTCCATCACATGTCAAGGTCAAGGTCAGGAGGTCCAAAATTTTGGTATCGTTTAAAAGGTCTTGCCACAAGGAATACACATGCAAAATATTAGAGCCCTATCATTTACAATTCAAAAGATATACCCAACAAACAGACAGACCAAAAACTATATGCCCCCTGAAACTTCGTTTCACGGGGGCATAAAAATCATAAACTTTGAAGGGGACCACCCAAGGACTACTGTGACAAAATTTGGTCCCCATTGGCTCAGTGGTTTCAGAGGAGAAGATCTTTGAATGCATTTCCCATAGGGTCCTACGTTAAACTATCTTCCCCACTGGCGGCCATCTTGGATGAGATGCAAACTTGCTGGGCGTATGTAGAAATTGTAGTTCTGAAAAACCTTAACACTTTTGCAATTCACATTTAACCTTTATCTAAAACAGTTTTTGAAATAAAAGTAAAAAATGTTAAAAACTGTGAAAATTCAAAGAAAAAGCGACAATAACTCCTATGTGGGTTGTCAGATTTTCTTCAAAATTGCAGGACATGTAGATCTTACTATGCTGACCATTTTTGTTACATAAACTTCACTTCTATCTTCTACCAATTTCAATATATAAGACTAAAAGTAACGAAAAACTGAAAAATTTACAGAAAAGGGGCAATAACTCCAGGACAGGTAAATGGATATTCTCCAAAATTGCAGGGTAGGTAGATCTCATCATGCTGATCATTTTTACCCCCAAATCACAATTTTGATATCTGTAATGGTTTTCATGTAATTTGCAAAAAATGGCAATTTACCTCTATGTTCTATTTTTAGTAACAGCAGCCATGTTGTTTGGTCTACGGACATAAAAATCACAAATTTGAAAGCGCATACCCTGGTAATGATTCAGGCCTAGTTTGGTTAGTATTGGCCCAGTAGTTTCAGAGGAGAAGATCTTTGAATAAAAGTTAACGGATGGATGACTGACGGACGGACGGACGCTGGACGCGGAGTGATGGCAAAAGCTCACATGGCCATTGGCCAGGTGAGATTAAAAGTGATTATATCTATGGAAACAAACCACATCCAATAACCCGAATATCAAGAAACTAAAATTTTATAAGAAGACAAGGACAGGCCAATGACCAACATATTTCCGGCTTGGGACAGGCGCAAAAATTGTGGTGGGATTAAACTCGTTTTCTTGGATCCACATTTAATGAGCTGATCTCTTATTCAAAGTATTTTCGTGGCAACATATAGAGAAACAAAAGCATACAATAAAATTTTAAATGAATCATCAGATACATAACAAACATTTATACATTCACACACACTAATATTATACTGTTACAAACTTACTTGTATTCATAATGTAAAAAATCATAAACTCAATGCAAATGTTGATACAGTAAACAAAAATCAACTTTCTTATTAGCTATTTTGTACAATGATAAGGAAAAATGCTATTATTTCTTAAAACAAGTAAGGATTTTCGCTGGTCAGTTAAAAATGGCTTGTAAAGTTAATGTAAGATATTGAACAAGAATTCTATTAAATGGGGGAAAAGAGGTGTTAAATGAATTGAAATCAAATGACAAGAGTGTTGTTACTCAGGAATGGGTTTGACCAAGTGTTGTAACTTTGGAACCAAACTGTTGAATACGACGTGTTGTTCCTTAGATTTAATCTATCAGTCAAGATTTATAAATTACTGCAAATTGAATTCTTGAGATACACACTTTTAGCATTTGGTAAATTACAATTATTTTTCTGGAGTGACTGAAAATTTCACTAAAATTTAAAAAATCCCGCCAGCAAACATCCTCAATGATACATTATGTTTATCTGTTTAATTTTTATGTTTTATCTTGAGTGATATAGTTTTCTTACACATGAATTAATGCATAAAAATAAACAAAATGAAAATGAACAGAAAACATGATACACAATCTACTTTAAAAGTAGTTTAAACAACCAATTTGATGATAGTAGGTTATCTCCCCTTCCAAAGTAATCAATGGGAAATAATATATGGTCCCTATAAACAATAGCCTGGTCAAACCTGTCCCAACCTCGCGGTAGGGCCAGGTGGATGAAAAAAGTTAATCGTCTCTGATTGGTCTATGAAAATAGGGAATCATGGGAACGATTGATGCTATTTGTAAACAGATAATACACAAAAGTCATACAATTTTCTCAAAATGCATCAAAGTTCATTATAATTGTGCCTAAAATAACAAAATTTTTCTTTTATCACAATGTTTCGATGGTATAGTTTTCTGTTTATCTATCATTCAACAGACTACACAAACCCAAACGGAAGTATTGATTCAGGGCAGATTAGCCCTGAATAATTTGTCCTCCACCTGGCCCTTGCGAGAAAGTCAGCATGGGTCGGGATCCCAGGCTATATAAACAAGACCATTTAATTACCTCCCTTTGAAAAGAATGGAAGAGAAACACTTGTGTTTTCCACAGAAAAGTCACAAAATTATCACATATTTGTTCTTCTTTTCATCAATTTCTCTGTTCCCGACAGTGTCCAGTGGTAAAATGTTCAACAAATCTTAAATCTTCACCATTTGTTATGACTCAAATTTTCCCATGATATCATTCTCCCGGAACAAAAAGTAGTCCTACAAAATACAAAATAATTATTATTATCGGTAATTTGTGTGAACTTCCTTTTATCTACAAAGACTGATATTCTCAGTATCACCGAATTGGACACTATCACGAAATTATTGGGTCACTGTGAAGGCGTCCTGTGCCGGTTACTATGCCGACATCAGGTTTTGTACTATTTGTCGATTTCATACGAGCAAGACCTTGAATGCAGATGGCATATAAATTATTGAAATAAACAATACATAAACTGTGCTAAAATAGAAATTTAAACTCATTTCAATTTATCATAGAATTTTATTTTTCATTTTGTGAATTACCAATAAAATTAATATAGGACATTTTGTTTTTGATACAGACTTTATCACCGCGTAACGCATCAAGCTTGACCTAACGGGCTCACTTGATACTGGCCATGATAAAGTCCGTATCAAAAACAAAATTTCCTATATTCCATATTTATATTAGTCCCAACAAGAAAATATTTTATTTGATAAATAGATGTATTAAAACATAGAAAGCAGCCACTACCTAGTTTTGCAGCATTATCACATGTTGAGACATGCCTGTAAACATGAATGGACTAAAATAATTCTTCCTAACAGAGTCATTCATGCATAAAATGAAGGTCAAAGACTGCATCTAAAGCATTCATTGCAGCTGTCATCCCTATGTGCATCATACACACCAATAGGGTTGAGGTGGAACATGTCAGTTTGAAGGAATGGATTTTAACCATTCTACCTAACCAAGTGCACAAGTGTAGGTCAAACACAGTATCCAAAGCATGCATTGCAGTTGTCATCCAAAAATGCATCAAGCATACTAATATGGTTGATGTGGGATCACGTCAGTAAGCAGGAATGGGCTTTAGCTAGTCAAGCTATAAATCAGATTCCTACATGGATTTGGGGTATATGATAAGCCCTTACTACGTGAGGTGAACTATAAACTTAGTAGTAACTCTGCATAATAACGCAAAAAGATATTTTAAGTTCCGTCAAACAGAAAGTGTGCATGCAAGAGATCCTAGACCCTCTTACACAGTATAGGTCCCCATACTGATCCTCCATGCCAAATTGCAGAAGGCAAGAATAAGGGATTCCTGAGAAAACATGACAAAAAATTTTGAAGACTGGAAAAAAATATTCTAAGTTCCGTCAAATAGGAAGTGAGCATGTGAGAGATACAAAACTCTTTTACCTAGTATAGGTCCTCATGCTGACACCCCATGATTAATTTCAGAAAGCTGGGATATGTGGTTCCTGAGAAATTGTGACAGAAATTTTCAAGATGCAAAAAATATTCTAAGTTCCGTCAAAAAGGAAGTGGGCATGCGAGAAATCCAAAACTTTCTTACACGGTATAGGTCACCATACTGATACTCCATGCCAAATTGCAGAAGGCTGGGATATATAGTTCCTGAGAAAAATGTTACAGAAATTTGTAGTGATGCTGATGCCAGACGACAGACAACGGACGCAAGACAAGGGATAGCGATCCCTATATGTCGCCACTGTGTAAACGCAGGTGACACAATAACCATACAGTAAGAACATGTGGAAACTTGCCTTGGCAGAAAGGCCAACTATTTTGATCCCTAAACTTGGGCAAAAGTTAAATTGAAATTAGTAAGTATTCAAATAAGGTTTGACAAATTGATGTTTTAACATGATACAGTAATTTGGTGGACACAGTGATTTCTTGATTCTAAAATATCAACAAACAGGAAGTATTTGCCCAATAGATTTGAAAGTCAATAACAAAATACAACAGACAACTCCATCATTTACAAAGTTCACAGACCATATATCAAATCAGTTCAAGCGATACAATTATATGTCAACAGCTTTGTCCCAAGTATGTAGTTTTATTTGCCTTGAAGATAGATGAATGATGCAAACGGAACTAAATATATTTACCTGATCTTCAATGACAACTTTTGTACCGCCATATTCAGGTAGTAAAACTTTATCTCCAACTTTCACCGACACTGGTGTAATCTTTCCCTCCTGCAAATGTATAACGGTAAATGGTTATTACAAATCAATACAGAAACTAGTCAGCATCAGTTCCAACATGAAACACTGCATGATATATTTGGAATATAGGACATTTTGTTTTTGATACGGTCACTAGTATCAAGCAAGCCCTTTAGGCAATTCCTGAAATGATAAAGAGGAATCTAAAATGAATTGAAATAAGGCCAAAGTTGTGTTTTTCTCTGTTTTGCGTCCGCGTGGGGGTAGGTTTTTGCCGGTTGTGTGGTGAAAACAAACACAAAAGTTTTTTTCGTTTTGTCAAAAAATTTGAAATTTTGATATACTGGAGATAACAGTATACCGCAAATAGTTTCTTTCCCCTACAAATTATTCCCCATAGAAAAGAAAACATGTTGGCTGGAAAATTTAAAGATTATAAGCACAAAAGGTGCATAAAACTATTGGAAGTATCACTGGAAATAGTGTATGTCTCCCTGTCAAAGGATGTAATACCAGACCCTTTCTCAGTTTTGCCCATAACAGAACCGGCACTTATTTTGGCAAGTCTATATTTGTCGTACCAGACCCCCGGACCAGACCCTTTCTCATTTTTGCCTATAACATAACCTGAACTTATTTTGGCAAGACTATATATAAATTGTCCAGTTAAACTCTTATTTAATAAATTGTTCCTGTCTCCAACCAAAGGGGGCAAGAAAATCGAAGTATCAATTGGGTTTGAAATGAAATGCCATTGACAGTGTTATTTCTTTTTATCTTATGTTTCATATGGGAATCTATGAGAATCAATGAAAAGGTGACTAGTCTACTCATGGAAAAGGCTTTTGGGTTTGAAATGAAATGCCATTGACAGTGTTATTTTTTTTATCTTATGTTTCATATGGGAATCTATGAGAATCAATGAAAAGGTGACTAGTCTACTCATGGAAAAGGCTTAATGCCTTAATGAATAGCAAAGTACCACTTATGTATCAAAGAAATTTCTGATGAATGAATGTAAGCCAAAAGAGTGTCATGTGAAATAGTGTCCTGGTGTGATAAATTTGTAGTGAAAACCATCAATAGAGACTGAAAGTAATCATTCTAGTGTTTTATTCCATCCAATAATAAGACTGGACAGTATTTCATGATGGAATATGTATACAAAAACTTGCAAAATTTTGTCAATAGTTGTCAGATTTAATTTTTATAAGGCATAAACCACTTGATTTTCGGGGGGGCCTGGGATTTTTACCTGAGCCGGGAAAAATTTTTTCGCCTGCTTCGCTGGCCAGATTTTTTTTCTTCTCATATTCACTTTGCTGAGAAATTTTGTTGAGCCAGGCTTTTTTGCAAATGGACAGAATCAGCGCCAGATTATTTTTTTCGGCCCAGATGCTAGTCAGAAAATTTTTTGGGGCAAAAATCGGAGCCAGAATTTTTTTCTCTAAAAAATACCAGCCACACCCCCCCTCCCTGAAAATCAAATGGTCCGTGTCTAACCGGGTTTCGAAAGTACATGTAAGGGGTACTACAGTTTAGCTCTTGTCAAATCATCTGTCTGTAGGTTCACACTCTTGAACACATCATTTTTCTTCCTCCTCTGCTCATAGCAAATGTGTAGTTTGAAACTTACTATGGCGTTTTGTACCACACCTCTGATTCACATCCTGGAGTAATGGTCCTTCACTTATCTACTTCCTGTTTACTAATAGCTGTTTTTTTCATTGTGGAATACATGGAAATTTTCAAAACATTTCTTTTTTCGGATTGTGTACATAACGAATTGACATTTGGTCTTGAAGCTTTCAGTATGAGGAGTTGTACCCTGAAACTCTATATGTGATGTGTTCATAATAAGCTCATAGCAATGTCAAAATGACTTGTGATATCTTGTTCCCACAAAAGACAGCAGGCTATGTATATGACACATGCTTCATTATCTCAATTTCTATTTATTTTCTCATGAGGAGTATGTCAAAAAGGCAACCTAACAAAAGAATTAAATCATGAACCAAATGCTTCCCCTTAGGTTCTTGAAGCAGTCTTTGATATATTTTTATATGTACATATTTTGAACCAAAGGCAAGTATCTATGAAATTGGAGACTGAGGCATTTACCAAAATCAGCTTTAGAACAGCTTTTATCTCGAGTATTATGATATATTCAACCCTTTAAAAATGATATATCGTTTATACTCAGGTACACAGTACCCATACTATGTATGAGAAAATCTTTATATGTGCACAAAATTTTGTGTTTTTTCTCCTTGCTGGCTGGTAGGTTTTCAGAAAATGAGTTGACGCAAAACAAATAAAAAAACAGACACGGCCTAAGCTGAAATTTCTTTTCTAGCATCCTTAATAAATTGTTTATTTCAATTACTAATATGCATGGCTCATTCAATGCATAATGCATATATAGTTTCTACAACCAGAACTAAGTTGATTATGAAATTTTTCACATCGAGTTAAATAAATTTTGCAAATCTTTGAAAACGAGGCTTGCTGTTTTTTAAAACATTTGAAAATTTATTTATCAAGATGTGACAAATTGCATAATTAACGTGTTTTAAGTTGTAGAAAATTTTCTCTAATGACATAAGGTAAAACACTGAGGATTATGTTCTGAATAGATTTGCGGGAAATTTCAAGCAAGTTGTTCTCTCACTAGTCTTATTACACCCGTTAGGCAATGGTTAAATTTGCAAGAAATTAGAGAAATGAACATACAGTACAAACAGAGGCATTCAGTTAAAAATCATTCTGGTCCGACGATTTTCACCCCTGTCATCCCGGAATTCACAGGTTTTGTCGGTGTTTGTCCGGCAAAATTGTCGGAAAAATTTCACCCAAAAAATCGTCGGCAATTTTCTTTGATGTTGGGTCAACTAATAAATGCCAGTGAAAGTCGGACTTCCACCAGAATTGTTGGAGTTTTAGTGTCCTTATTGTCTCTTCAAAAGTTTTAGGCTAATAGTATCAAGAGGAAGAAATAAACTCAATGACAACCTGGTTTCATGTGACTTCCCTTTCAAAATCGTATTTCCGAACGTATTAATCAATGCTACGAATAAAAAAAGACAATTGGATGGCTTCTACGAAACATATACCTATGTAAAAATATCTCCTCAATTTCCATTTGACCGAGAAAAGTGGGTTAAAACATGTCTAATTTCAAAACGAAAACCTCCGTAGATTCTCATACTGACATGCTAGAATGTTCGGGTTGCACGAAATTGAAGCATGGAATTTCTTTTTTTATGACCAATCAAAATACAGTTTAGCGGATTCCCCTTAAAAATAGTTTGTGACAAAAATAGGAGCCAAAGGATATGTGACCCCGATATGTGACATCGTGTTAAAAAATAAAAAATGCTTTTATGGAATGTTAAGTACATGCTTGGAACTGAATATTCACTGAAATATTCCCTGCAAGAATACGTGAATATTGATTTTCTCTGAAGCTATTTTTCGTGTGATTTTTTTTTAATTCAAAGTTATTAATAGCGTGCTATTTATAGGTTGTCACTCACTAAGATTAACCTTGACTAACAAAACCAAATTACGCAATTTTAAGGCTGAAATTCGTGCAAATTATTTAATAAGTAATAAATTATTTTATATAATATGATCTTTTAACAACTTTGAGTTCTGACAGTCACTAATTCACGATGACAACACAATTATAAGTTTTTTTTCTCCCATACGCATAGATCTAATATATTTTTTTTAAATATCCTCTCGATCTTCCGACTATTTGAAATATGAAAAGCAAGCTTTTCCAAAATAATTAACTGCACTTAGAGATAATTACTTCGTTTACACAAGTAGATAAACGTTGACAAGTACAATCAAGAACAGCAGGTGAGTAAATCCTCTGTTTATCAGTTTCTCGGACATCCGTGAATGTCGGTGAATGTCAGGTTTGTTGTCGGACATTCACCCCGTTTCACACA